>CABHPQ010154848.1:0-27600 GCA_902168405.1 Peromyscus aztecus
TTTTTTTTTAAAAAAAGTGGTTGTGGATTTCTCAAGAAAGAGTACTTTGGTATTTTAACAATAGCCAAAGGAATTTGCTAGTTTCTGAAGTAACATTATTCAAAGAGTTGGTTTCAGAGAAGGCTGATAAACCTCCTCAAGGGTTAAAAGCAATCCACTATTATGTAAAGTACAAGGAAGTCAAGACAGTTTTAATCTTGTTTATAAGAATCTCAAAATATTACATATTTAAAGCTGATAAAGAAGTAGTTTTAAATTTAAAGGCCCCAAACATGCTTTACTGCTATGTTAAGAATATTATTTTTTAAAAAAAAACTTATTTTAAAAGAGAAATGTCTTTCTGTAGGCCCCCTTTACAGTGAATTTCTCTAGTTGTGCTGAAATTCTTGTTTTAGACAGCAAAATGCTTCAGCCAGAGCCCAGGAGAAAGGACATCTTTCCTTTCCCATCCCCCTGAACTCCCTGCCTCTCTACCCTACCCACACATGTTGGTTTGACCAATGGAAATACATGAGAACTAGAAGTATGGACCACTCAGAGCACTTTGAGAGCATCAAGGAAGCATTATAAAAGGGAAGCCACATTTAATTCAGTCTCAAAGAACTATACATTACTAAGTCTGTAAGGAAAGATCTTCTGGTTTCTCCAGAGAGAGCAGTGTGCAAATATCCATAGGGAACGTGTGCTAAGTACAAGCATAATAGGAACACAGCTAAAAAAAAAGCAATAAATGATTATTGTGAGGAGAAGGAAAAAGCTTTTTTAGTGGTGGCATTGGTAATGTTCACAGAAGTCTCAAAATTTAAAATTCCTATTGTTTTCATAAACTGTATTAAACTTTTCACAAACTTTGCTACGACTCATTAATCATCATAAAAATCCAATACTGTTAATGTAATTCCCAGGACAAACTGTCAGTATTTTTAAAAGCCTAGAGGAGAATCTTAATAAAGTTACACAAGTTAAATAAAATAACATCTTTCATATTTGCAAGGAAGAAATTATATCAATTTAGTATGGGAACCCTGGCTTTCTAGCTCATGGTAATTAAATGTTCCGAGTGATATATGTACATGACTTTGAAAAATAAGAATGGAGAAAATAGACATTGGTTTAAAATGCAGTTCATTTGCTAGACAAAGATAAAACACAGGTTTATTAAAAGGTAATAAAAAGATCTTTAGTTGTGAAACATTTCAAAATAAAAAAGTAAGACATAATATACTTGCAACCTTATATTTTCTTTGTAAATCCCAAACCTCAAATAAATGAAGATGCCACGTATATGGACATGATGCAAGTCTAAATTTTCTTTTGGCATCAAAGTATTCTCTCCTATGAATTGTACAAACAGCAGATATTGTATTTTCCCCCTTGATTCTTAAATCAACTGCTTGTGGGTAAGTCATTGTTTATGAGCAAGTCAGGTAAGTTAATTAGTTTTTAGTTAATATCTGAAATGAGACTTTCTCCCTTTGTTTAATCTTCTGCTACAAATTAGCAAACTAACAGAGAGCCCCTGACAAATATTCAATATCTTTACTTTGAAATCCAACTCTGTGCCCTCCTCCCTTGCAAAATATTGATTCTTCTTTAGGTCTGCCTGGTTCCAATCATATGGAAGATTTACCCTGAACCTCCACTACCTTTGCCTTATTGCCTCAATGGAATGAAATGCTAGCTAATGCAGTTTTCATTTTGCTGAAGTAAATAAGCAACCATCAGAGCACTTCACCCACACACAAAAGTGGACAGATAGTATAGAGTTCTTACAGTATCAGTCACATTCTTTTCCCAGTCATCAACATCTTTCATTAGTGTGGCACAATTATACTTGAAAAACAATATTAATTCATTATTAGTTAGGTCCACAGCTTACATGAAGATTGATACACGGTGTTGATATTGCCAAATAGACAACAATATGTATCCAGTATTATATTACAATGTAGAGTGTCTTAGTCCTTAATTCATTACATAAGTATATAAAATTGTCAAATAATTAAGATGATATGATAAAAATAATAAAACATACTCTGTTCTTATTCTCCTTTCTTCTCAACCAACCAAACTCTTGGTAACCACTCATCTCTTCTCATCAGCTCTATATTTTTCTCCCCAGGACACCTTCTACATGAAAGGAGACATATTGGAATGATTTCTCTCATTTGCAATATGAAGTTGAGAATACTCTGTATTTCTTTTTGGTTTTAAAATAATTTCATTTTCTTATTGAGTAAAATATTACATTGAATGGATATGATATGGTTTGATTGGCATTGATCTATTTCGTTACAGCTTGGGTGTCTATATTTTCTGGCTATTAAGAATAATGCAGCATTTAATGTTCATGTGCAGGTTTTTGTGTGGATACAAGTTTTTAATATTTGAATGAACATCAGTGAGTTTTATCACTTTATTTTGTGTAAGATATATTTAGTTTTTTATTTTTTATTTTTTATTTTATTTTACAACATAATTCAACTTTACATATCAGTCATAGATTCCCCCGTTCTCCCTCCTCCCGCCCCGCCCCCCATTTCCATCTCCTCCAAGGCAAAGAATCCCCTGAGGATTGAGATGACCCGGTGGACTCAGCCCAGGCAGGCCTAGCCCCCTCCTCCCAGGCTGAGCCAAGGGTCTTTACCAAGCCCCAGGTTTCAAACAGCCACTCATGCACTGAGCACAGGACCCGGTCCAACTGCCTGTATGCCTCCCAAACAGATCAAGTCAATCAACTGTCTCACCCATTCCGAGGGCCTGATCCAGTTGGGGGCCCCTCAGCCATTTGTTCACAGTTCATGTGTTTCCATTTGTCTGGCCACTTGTGCTCCGGGAGTCCAGTTGGCGAGAAGGAGGAGGGTTTGTGTGAGCGGGAGTTGTTGGGACCGGAGATGGATGGAATACAGGGACAAGTGGCCAGACAAATGGAAACAAATGGAATATATTTAGTTTTGTATAAATGGTGGGGAACTTTTTCCGTTCCCTCCAACAATAAGAAGATACCTGCTACTCATTACGCTTGGTAACATGTATGTTTGGGGGCAGAACTAATGCTAATGGAGTTTTGTTTGAAATATCATTGTTTGAACTTGCAGATCCTTCTTGATGATACATAATAGTGAATATTTTTGTCAAAAAGTTATGTGAACTTCTTAGAACACTTTTTACAAGATGCCGCTTCATGATTTTGTCCAGTTTTAATTAGGCTATATACTTTCTTCCTGTTAAATAGTAACCATTTCTTCTAGCTAGAAATTGTAGTCTGTTATCTGCATCTCAGAACTCACTCAGGAGACTGAGACAGGATTGTAAATTCAGGACCAGCCTGCACTACCCAGCAAGATTTTGGCTCTGTGAAACAATCTGCTTTTTTATTTTTAATTCAAGTACATTAAGAGACAAATACTAAAATCTTTGGCTCACACTTAAACATTAAAAATATTGCCTGATTTTCAAAATACATTTCATATTTATATATTTGTTTCAAATGAGTTTCTGCCAATTTTTCAGGTTTAGATCAAGGTATATCATTTTTCCATGGTTAATCAATTGTTCCTCCAAGGGTCTGCTGAAGAGCTCATTCCTTCTCTGTATTATTTGTGTATATCTGTCAAACATCAGTTGTGCATCATTTGTGTTGACTAGTTTCTTGGTTCTCTATCCTATTCCAATAACTTCTGTGTCTCTTTCTCCACAAACAACACCCAGTCTTTGTTACAGTTGATAGATAATGCTGAAATGAGAAAAAGACATTCTTCCTCCATTCTTAATTTGTGGTTGTTTTAGGTATGTTATTCTCTCTGTTTTTTGATATGAATTTTTAAATACTATTAGCTATGTCTACAAATTGTTGCAAGAGGTAGGCCTAGTGATGCATACTTAAAATTCAAGCAGTGGGAGAGGCAGGGGGACAACCATAAGTGTCAGAACCAGCATGGTTTACATAGAAGGTTTGCAAGCAGCCATGTGAGACAGTTTCAAAAACAACAATAAAATAAATAGCTGGATCTGTTATAGAAGTTACTCTTAACTGGCATATAAATTTGGGAAGAACATCTCTACTGTATATTGAAACCAATAGTATGGTATGCTTACAAATTTATTTCAATCTTTCAGTTTCATTAGCATTTTATAGATTTGAGTGAACAAATCACACATATTTTTCTAAATTTACATAGAAGATTTGTACTTTTTCAGTGATGAGAAATTATATTTCTTTCTATTTCTGGGGTATAAATCTCACTGATTCATAAGCATAATTACTTCTGGAGATTTTTAGTCATTTACCAGAATTTTTTTTTATTCTATTACATTCAAGTTTCTTCATTTCCACTTAGTACAACATTAATTTCTATTTTCTCTTATTTTCATTGGCTTGAATTTCTAGTATTTTGTTGTAAAACAGCAAAGAGATGCCCTTATATTCTTCCATAACACTCCTAGATATGTTAATTGAGGTGTTTGTATATTCTCTTTATCAAATTGAAAAAGGTTCTCTTTTATTTCTCTTTTCCTCCATTTTAACTGCAACCAGTGTTGAGCTTTATCAAACTTTATCTCTACATTGATTAATCTAATTTATTTTTCATTTTTAGCTTGTAGTACACTGAGCCTGACTTGCAACCTAGGAAGAAATCTTACTTAACCATTGTGTACATTTTTACACATTCCTGCACTGTATTTCCTAATATTTCAATAGTTTTTCTTTTTAATTTTGGTTGGTGATATATGTAGCTCAGTGATGGAGTGTTTGCCTAGCATGCACACCACCCTGGATTAAATCCCAGCACCACATAAATCAGGAGTGGTACCTGCCTGTAATCCCAGCACACAAGAAGTAACTCAAGTAACCAAAAGTTCAATGTCATTGTCTTCTATATAGTATGAGCCTATCCTGGGAATCATGACAGTATGTCTGAAAAAAATCTTTCTTTCTATGACACCCCAACGTCAATTCTCTAATCTGGTATTATCCTTAACTAGATCTGCACTAAGAGTAGCACCTAGTTTTATAAAATAAATTAGGAATTGTTTCTTTCTGCTTCCTGGAAGATCGTGTGTGAAGCTGGTGCTAATTTGTCTTTAACACTTGTTAGAATTCTCTAGTGAAACCATCTGGGCATGGAGACTTCTATTTTGGGAGAGTTAATTTTATATCCAATGTCCTTAATAGGTGTAACATTATTCAAATCATCTATTTCATATTGGGGGAGTTATGGTAGCCTTTTTTTTTTTTTTTTAGGAGTTGGTCCATTTCATCCAAATTGTCAAATTAATGCAAATGGATATCTCAGAATGGTCCTTACTTCCTTCTGTGCTATGTAGAATTAGGAGTAAAATCCTTTGTTATTTAAGGTGTAAGTAACTTGTGATTTTGTTTCTTTATCAGGACTTTGAATAGTTTATCAATTTTTGACAATTTTCCCAAATACTTCTCTTTATTCTGTTGGTTCTTTCATAATGATATGTCATTAAATATTAATTTTAGTCTTAATTATGGTTCTCTTCTCTTTTCCTTTGTGTATATTTGTGTCAATTTTTGTTGATTATGAAGTATTAGCTCTATTAATTTATCTGGCTTATGCTCCCTCTTTTCTAATGTATAAATTATAAGTTTCCTCTCAACAATGACTTGTGATCCACATATTTTGGTATATTGTATTTTCATAGTCGTTCAGTTGAATGCTGTTTTGTTTGCTTGTTTATCTATCTATTTGTTTATTCATTTTAGAGAATATCTAATATTTGTGAATATATTAGCTTCTAATAAAGAAGAACTTAGAAAAATAAAATTACTAGATATAAACTAGCATTATTCAATGACAAATATGTCAAATCAAGCAGGAAGACACTGCAACACTTATCATTTGCTTACCAAAATGTGAGCAGAACAGCAAAGTAAGAGAAACAAAAATGAATAGAAACAAAAATTAATAAAAAGAAATCCACATTTCTAATTTATAATTTCATCAGTCTTAACAACAGCAAACAGAAAAATTATAAAACTATCAGTAAATTCAATTACATAAGCTAATATTTGTAGATCATTGCACACAATAACAGAAATTACATGTATTAAATTTCCTAATAACATATATCACAATAGTACTTGAGTCAAATAATGTAATATTGTTTCTACTAAGTTTTACCTGAAAAGGAAAGACCTGTTATGAATGATGAAACCATCCATGACATAATGTCTTCAACTGAAGAAAAGGGGCAACAGGAGAAAGCCAGGTAAGCAGCAATATTTTTTTATCAGTACATAGATGACTATGAGCATATATTACCAGCTGCCTAATACTCACATCCAGAACTTCCTTTCCATCATGGGTTCTAACCTAGAACTCTGAGCCCACTAAACACTTCGTCCCAAAAGATGCTCTTTGGTTTGCTGTATTTTGTTTATTTTTTAGTTATTTGGTCATAGTGATAAGAAAAATAACCAATACAGTGACATTTCTTCATGTGTACAAAATCTTTGCTTTTGAGATGTACCCAGCTATATAATTAAATTGAATAAAATGACATCATTTGACTAACAATAAGAAATGGTCTCTTCCAGAACAATAATTGTTTTCATCTATAACAGCCTGATATAGAAAAAAAATAGGACTTTGAGTAATCATGACACCAATATGTCCCTTGGTCTAGATCATGGAAGAATGGATGTTTTTCTTTTCAGATCTAGAATACCAACAGCACTTGTGAAGATGGTCTTATGAGTTATTAGCCAATCTCTTAATGAGTGAGTATCTGATGTTCATTACTAAATCAATAATATGTTTTAAATGCTATACCATCTCTCTACCTCTTTAAACATGTATGTCCACATAATATTCATACACATGCACACACACACACACACACACACACACACACACACACACACACACACACACACGGGAATAATAGGATCTCTAGACTCAAATAGAAGAAAAAAAGATCTAATAACAGATTCCAGTCAGGAGTGTTGAGAGAGGGACGATGTCTTGCCATAACATTCTGGCTACTTCATGCAGTTTATACAAATTTATTGAGAGAAGAGAAATGTATATTGCTAAAATGATGTCAAGTTAAAATTTTTGTAACATCATGTTATAAGCTATCATTTTCTCCACACATAAATTCTCCTAAATGATCTGTTATAAGAAAAATCTAGTTTTGCCAAGAATCTGCATTCTCTGGCAAAAATCCTATACTTCAGAATCTTCTGCAAAAAGAAGCAGTGTCCATATTTACTGACTAGTTAAGTTGTTTATCTAGTGTACTTACATTTATATAACTAGCTACTTTAGATGTCCTCTATAAGAGTGGAATTTGATGGTGTCTTTGAATATACTTTGGTTCTTCTGTAGACTAAAATCAACATAATGTATAAAACCTTCTATATCAAGTCAAACTTATGAAACTTTATCATTGGGTTATCCAATCTTTTACTTTTAGTTGCATCTCAGAGACCACTTACTATATTTAAATTTTCTTTCCTTCTTCAATTTACATTTTCTATTATTAGAAGTAATTTACTATTAGACCCTTTATAGTTAATTCCAATATTGAAGCCTGAGCACAAATAGCTTGGGAATGATGAATGTGTAGTTATAACCCAGGTTCCTGTGTGGTAAACTTTAAAATCCATCATTTTCTAATGTCTCCAGGTTGACAGACATTTGGAAATAGAAAAATTGAAAAAGATGTACCAGCTATTGATTAAATTGGCAGCATCCCTAGCAATAGGGACTAAGTGTCTCTGTGGCATCAGGTGTGGGGACTTTTTATTTCTTTAAGACAAATTTGACAATATTTATTTTAATTCATTGGACTTCTACAACAAAATACAACAAACCGAGTGGCTTATAAATGTCTTTTATTCCCAGTTCTGTGAGTAGCATTTCTCGGTCTAAGGTACTGACTGATCTAGTATCTGCTAAAGGCCCTTTTTTTCATAGATATAACTCTGCTAGTATTTCCTCAATAATGCAAGGAGGCAAAGGAGATAAAATGTCTCTTTTATTTGGGAACAAAAACCATACATAAGGACTCCACTCTCATACCTCTTTATCGACCAAAGTCTCAACTTTCAATCTTCCTACATGTTGAGTTAGATTATCTGTATTTGCATTTTGGAAGGAAATGGACATTCAGAGCAGGGTGGCAGGGACATTCCCATTTCAACTGTTGGCTCTTATGTTTCCTCAGAGATCATGTGCATATCTCATCTTTAATGTACATCTTGCCCATTTTTACTTCCAACAAAATACCTCCTATGACAAGTGAAGCAACACAAAGCTTCATTAAGTCTGAAAAAAGCATATTCTGAAAAAACTAATATAAACAAAACTTTTTAAAAACAAATTGAAGGATAAATATATAGTCATTAATTTGGAGCATCTTTTTTCAAGAAGGAAGAAGATAAGTTATAATGGTACACAAAATTGTGTCATGAGGGAGTTTAGAAGTAAGGAGAAATGGATAAAACATAATTATTAGAATTGTAGAAATTTTAATGATGGAATAATCATGGAAACTAACATGAAACAGATACGATATCTGTCACTCTTAGTCTTTGCAATGAAAATGGAATTATTTTAAATGTTTATTGAAGGAAACTAGGGTACTCATAACATTTCACGTTCATTAAGGAACAGTGAAAATTTAACACACCACTGAATGTGCCATCTCTACACATGCTAGACAAGCATTACATCGGAGTTACACTGCTGCTTTCATTATTCTATTAAGTTATAAGGATAGTAGCTGCAAGCCTGAAAGAAATAAGTTTTCTGTTTTGTTTTGTTTTCATGTCTGAAATCACTGACATACTCTAAAGTAAATTTGGTAACTGGATGAAGTCTAGATTTTAGAAGGTAGTTTCTGAACACAGGAAATTAAACTGGATTATTGAAGTAATTCTGATGACTGGAAGAATGGCTCTCTTCTATCATATGATTAGTAGTTAAGAAAAAGAAAATGAAGACTGGTCCCATGGTGTCTCACAAGAATATGAGAAAACAGTCATCAAGAGCATAGGCACCCATGTATATCACCTTTTATGGCTAATATGTTTCTGCAATGAATTAAACAGGTTAAATAACATTAATATTTTAAAAGTGGGAGGGAAAGTGGCATGGCTTCCATTTCCTCGAGGCTGATGGATTTATTCAAATAAATGTAGTGTAGAAATATTTGATAATTATTTCAAGTTATATGAAAGGAATAGAATATTAACATGATGAAATGCTTCGTAAAACTCAAGAAATCACTGATATTTTATTAAACATGGCACAATAAAATTCTACATAAATATACAGTAGCTATCAGGGTTGGCAATAAAATCTAATTATTTTTATAATATATGTTGATTTCTTCAATATCGATTTTGTTTTATTTATATTAGGCCTTTGAAATTACACATTAGTTATACCGGTTCCTATTTAAATTGACATATTTATACCTAGTCTTATGGTTACATAATTGGTTTTATTTTTATTATACTACATTCTTGCTAAAATTATTTTCTTTACCATTGACTTGATTTTATCATGCATTATCCACCCCATGGTCTTAAATTAGTTCTTTCAATCTAAAGAAGTGGAGAAGAACACACAAGAGACAGCTAAGAATTATATTTTTTTTTCTTTCCTATGCAGTCTTTTGTCAGTTCAGAGCCAGATCCCATTAAGTATTCTGGAAAGAATTCCTGAAGTTTGTCTAGTAACAAGAATCTTGAAATAAAGGGTTTTTGGAGAAACCAAGGAAAATGCTATGAACACAGACCCCACGTCTCTCTTCTGCAAGAAAAGTTGAAAAATACATTCAGTTCCACTGAAGACTTGAAGCTAAACATGTTGTGGGGAGAACTGTTACATATACAGGATGGATTGTGAGAGTAAAATGAAATGAAATGAAATTTCAAAATGAAAGCCAGGGACTGCATCACAATAGCATCCTCAGGCACTCACTAAGCACTCACATGCTAAGAACCAACTCTTTATAAATTTTGCTACATATCCTTTGTTAGATATTGTAATGAATTTTCCCAAGTGCTGTGTGTATGTTTGTTTGGTGTGTGTGTGTGTGTGTGTGTGTGTGTGTGTGTGTGTGTGTGTGTGTATACAAGGGTGCATGATTGTCAGAGGTCAATATTAAGTGTCATCCTGTTTGTGATCTACCTTATTTTGCTGAGACTGTCACACTGAATCTGGAACCCATCAGTTGCAGCTGCCCAGTAAGTTGTAGATGTATGCCACCACCTGATTATTTCGTGGGTTCTGGGAATTTGAACTCAAGTCCTCATGAACAGAAGACATTTAATCAACTGCTCCATCTACTGAGCGCCTAAATGGATTTTTGCCAGTTTAATAATAAAGATGGTGAATATAACATGTACATTTTCCTTTGGAACCAGAAGATAGAATCTGAGTGTGATGGCCATCCATGAGGAGAAAGATTAGCATAAAAGCTAACCACCTCATTTGAGATGATGAGAGTGTGCTGTAATAATTTGTGAAAATTTTCCATGTCAGAAGCAGGAAAAGAAGTAGAGGATACTAAGAAGATCACAAAAGTCAGATGTGACATTCCTTGGCAGAGTACTTAATTCCACTGCTTCTGTCCCAATATTACCTTCCTTGGCACTTTCCTGTTTTAAAGAGTGAAATAAAAAGGTGATAATGATTGGAGATAGCTTCTTTGAATTTCTCATGAGCTTTAACCTCTTAAATAAGTCTAATCTTTTCTTATACTTTATCTCCCAAACTCCATTTTCTTCCTTGCTGTGGGTATTCCACATGGTTCTGAGCTCTACTCTTGAGTCTAATGTTATCAGTTTTTCTGAAAAACACATTAGAGCCTTACTTCCTCCATGCCTTTTATTAGGAATTCACTACATAACAACTGTGCCAAATCTCCAACACATCATATCATATTATTTTCAGCAAAATTCGAATATGGGAATTTTTCTCTTAAAAAAAACAAATAAATACAACTAAATACTAGAGAAAAGTTGAAAATAATACAGAAATATCAATTCTATATTCAAACTATATTTATCTGATTTCAAGTCTTTGCTCTTCTGACTTACGCACTTTATTGTTATACTTCTCAAAATAAAATCATATTACAGAATTATCTGTTTGACTTGATTTGCCATCATCTAGGAGAAACACATCTGGGCATGTTTGTGGTATTTTTTCAGAGAGGTTTAACTGAGACAGAAAGAACCGCCTACTGTGCAGGTAACACTGTAACATTGCCAATATGCAGTAATACAAGAGAAAAGGAGAAAGTCAGATAAGGATCAGCATTCATTTCTCTTTTCCTCCTAACTGCAGATGCAATGCAACCATAGATCCCATGCTACTGCTGCATGCATTCCCCACCATGGTGGACTATGTTCCTTTAGTCCATGAGCCAAACTCTTTACTCTTTGAGTTAGTTGCTCTTGTCAAACTATTTTTCCATAGAGTTAAAAAAAGTAACTAATATGCTATAAGTAATGTGAGGTTCTTAAATCTACAGAACTATGTTCATGTCTTCATGATTCTCTAAATTACTTTTTAGTGCCACTATTAATAAATTTATTCATCTGGACAATTATTTGTCTAACGGCCATCAATAACTAGACCTTTCATTTTATGAGGAGACAGTGTTTGACCATTTGACCACAGCTTTGAACTTTTGCTTACGAGGGTCCTAGATAACATTTTAATATGTACAGTTTAACAAAGCTAGGTGCATTTGAAGAAACATTGGGAAATAAAAGATAAACAAAAATGTTGTTTGTTTGTTTACTTGGTTGGAATTGGTTTTGGTTTATTTGTTGCGTTGATCATGCTGTTTCATATATTTACCATACTCTTTTTATTATTCTTAACCTCATACACATTTATCACACATACACACAGTTTATATACATATATAAATATATCTTTATACACGTATATGCATATGTATATGTGACATACACTCAACTATTCCACTATTGTGGTGATTTCTCCTAAATATGCCTTCAGTTTCCTTCCAGAATCTTCACAAGGGTAAACTGAAGTTCCCATCTTCCCAGACACAGAATACTGTGTTTGAAATTTTCCTAGAGTTGGGATGTTTAAGATTTAGAGCTGTATGGGAAAGGAAACACAGTCAAAAGCTAAAGAGGAAACATTGAACACATGAATACAAAAGGACAAGACTGTAGTTTTTGATTTGACCTCAGAAGTGAAAACAAAAGGACAGGTTCCAGTCATCTAATAAGCTGGTGACATCATCAAAGCTCACTGTAGCAATTACTTTTTTACTCTTGTACTCAATCTGTCCTTTAGACGTCAGCTGTAATAGAAACTGACAGCAGCCTGTAGAAAGGGTAAAGTCAAAATTTCAAAGACACTTGTGAATTATAAATAAAGTATAACACCATATATTGAATTGTCACTCCAAATCCCTCACTCGGTGATGATAAGGAGGTTTGAACCAGCTTTAAAGTTTAATATGACCATCACTCAGTAAAGTGACTTGTTTCATAAAGTGATTCACACATCCGTATTAGTACACTTTCCTTAGCCATTTTCGCAGATCTTTGTCCCTTCTCCCTTCACCTGATACAAATGCTTGTTCACAGATAGAAGAAATGAATTTTCAACTGTCGCTTTAAGGAATGAATATTATTCATTTGTGTTCTGATGAGTTTATCATGAACACTATGGCTTAGTATTAAGAACATGACTGCTTTAATGTGTGTTTAAATTTATGCGTATGTGTGTTGTGTATTTGTCTGTGCAGTGTGTGTGTGTGTGTGTGTGTGTGTGTGTGTGTGTGTGTGTGACTTATTCTTCCATGTAGAAATCTTCTGGTCTGAGTGATAAAATTGAAGTTTATGTGAAGGTAACATTGAGAATTTATACTATATTTTCTTATGCATGGACCAAATTAGTTCATTTTTCCTGCTTAAGGGTCCACAATTTTTCATTTTATTTTAATGCATTTCTTAGAATAAATAATGTGAATGTATTCTGACTAGAGTAATTTCTATTGAAAATATCAGAATAACAATATTAGCAAATGAAATTGTCTGCTTATTCATAGAATTTTAAGTCTCTTCTTTGCCTCTCTTTTCATCAATCTGCACCTTTAAAAATGAATAATCTAGGACTTCCCCATCCACTTTGGTCTTTTAAATATAGTAAACTCTTGTAAAATGGTAAAATGAGAAAGCCACTGGAACTTAAAGAGGCCCATATTCTAGTCCTAATTCTGTCTGCATTAACGCTAAGTGATGAGTGAATTTCTTGCTCCGAAGGATATGCATGTAGTTTTCTAATGTATAAAACATGAATGTTCTTTAACTCACCTTTTGTTTCTTATCCATTCTTGACAATACATGTTTCTATGGGATCTAGAAGATCAAGGAAACACCTACTGTGTCATATACTGTGGATTATTATTTGCATAATATTAATCTATTAGAACCTTGATAAAATGATAGGGATGTTTTTCCATTAGCCTTTTAGGGGGCTGTAAATATGATAAAAATGTTTATTTCTGTCTAATTGAAGATTTCCTCAATTTCCAAATCTATAATTAGTTTTAATTTATTTTAAGAAAAAGTTTGACACTTATGATTTTGGAAATATATGAGAAACATTTTTTTACCTAATTTTTAAACCTACTTTTCATTTTTTCTATGTAATCCCTTACTGTTTCATATACCCTAAGCCTATTGACCCATTTGTAAAGAGCACAGCATATCAGAAGAGAGAAAATACTATTTCCAAGGCTATATTTTAAAGCTCTACTATTAATATCTTGGCTCTCATCCTCTGTGGGTCCTTGACACTTGCTTGCTCTGTAGAACCATACTGCCATATTGAGAACTGATCTGTCAAGAATCCTACTTTCTACTCTTTGGACAACATTTTTCCAGTGTTCATCTTAACAGACTATGAAAAACTGACTCGTTTCAGAAGTCACATGACTGTCCATAACACTGGATACTCCCCAATGTTTTGACTCTGATCCAAGTCAAGATTGTCAATAAATTTATGAGAACATGGAATAGTGAACTCAATACCCTACACTAGATTTAATACACCACAAAATGAGCAAGATGTGGAATAAATACTCTTTGTAACTACTACACTTTGGAACTTTATTGTGTGGTAGTGGATAACGAATATGCTTTCCCATTAACCCAAAATGTGACCGTGAACACAGGGCTTGGGGCTAAGAACCAACTTGTTAGGGGAGCAAAAGAGTCTGAATATTTATTCTAAATAGTGATTGCAAGGGTGAAGGTGAGCTTCCTCTTCTCCATGAAAAGTTGAATTCCAAGATTAAAAAAAAAAGAAAGAAAGAAAGCAAAAGAAAACTAAATCTAGAAAAGAAGTTCTAGTATCAGCAAAATTGAAGTGAATAAATTTAGAAATGGTCCTCACCTGTATTTCAAAAGTTGTTTGACAGCTCATTGTTTGCACCTGTAATCTCACGGTGACGATCCCATTTAATTGTCAGTTTGACCTACAATCAGCTGACAAGAGACCCAGAGCGGGACTATCTAGCTTGTCTGGATTATCTTTCTTGATGTGGGAACACCCTGAATGTGAGTAGCACTATTCCCTGTTCTGGTGCCCTGGACTGTACATGAATAGAGAAAACTAACACTAGGCATTTATGCATTTGAATTTCTGCTCTTGACTGTACATGTGACCTTCTTCAAGCTGAGACCTCTATTGCTTCCCCACAATGATGGATTATAACCCAAATTTGTACATTAAATAAAGTTTTTCTCTCCCAAGACATCTTTTGTCATGATATTTTATCACAACAGCAAAAATAACCTAGGACTGATATAAGGAGTGAGGCAGACAAGTATAGGCAACAGTTGACCAACCTGGGACCCCCTTGGCTTGGGCTATACACACATTAGTCTGTGAAAATTTCATTAGACTTCTAGCTAGCAGTCTAGGATGCCACCTGCATCAAGCTTCAAGTGTACTTGCTTTAAACAATGGAAATATGGTAGTCTTCTTTGAAACCCCTTGACAACGCCCATTTCTATGCAAGTACATCCTGAAACACCTTCCTGAACTACAGACAATAAACTGATCCAGCTTAGACTGGGTTTTGTGTGAATATACAATAAGGAAAACTGTGCTTGAAAGTGAACTTTTATGGAGAATCTCTTATTTGCCTGCCTATACCTAAGCAAAATTGGACATACATGTGACTAAAATAACATGCATTATGGGAAGAGACACACGCTGTAGAGAAGAGGTTATATAGTTATATAACTTACTCTGTCAATCAAGATAAAGAACCATCTACACTATGTTTTTAAGTAATCAAACAGCTCCTTATCTTGAATACCATAAAAAGAAATTATAAACAAAAATTTGACCCTTAAGTACTTTCAATCATGTGGTCCTCTGTCACTGTTGACAATATATTTCTTTCTGAAACTAATCACATTTTTAAAAGCACCTACATTTCAAAATTAATGTGGAACAAATGAGCCTACCCAGGTGCCTTCTTTGTGTCAAAGATTTATGGTATTTTGAATTACGTAGAGGGAGTATGTGCAGGTGAGCACATATGCCTCACAGGTCAGAAGAAGAAGCCAGATCCCCTGATGCTACAGGTACTGACAATTTTAAGTCACCTGGCATCAATACTGGGAACTGAACTTAGATTCACTGCAAGAGCAGGCAGTACTCTTAAGTACTACCATATTTCCATTGTTTAAAGCAAGTACACTTGAAGCTTGATGCAGGTGGCATCCTAGACTGCTAGCTAGAAGTCTAATGCAATTTTCACAGACTAATGTGTGTATAGCCCAAGTATAGTACATTAATTGATTTAATTAAATGGCCTAACCCAGCAGGAAAGCTGTAAGGCATGGCCTAAATAAAAGAAAAGCTAGGGTACAAATGAAAATCTAATTTAGGAAGGTATTAATGTTTGGATTTTAAATTACTCCTGTGCATACAAAGTTTTTTCTATATGTTTACATGTTTATGATAGCTTTCATGTCATGAGAAAAACATAGGAACATGTGTGCTGACCCTTTTTCATTTGCATAGATTTGATATACAGATCTTCTCAAGTAATCTTTTTATTTGTGTTTATATTTACCTCTACCAACAAGTCATAGCTTCTTTAAGGAAAAGGTTGTGCCCTTTATACTTTATTATTTCCAAAAATAGTCTCATAAGCAGAGGACAGTAAAACTTAACTAAATTGAATTGAAGATCTGTGGAGATCTTCTATAAGGCATACAGGTGACCTGAAGAAGTGAACCTGCCTTCATAATGGGGCTGTTGTCCTGACTCACAGCAGAACATGAAAGAAGAAAATGAAATATTTAGGTATCTAAGAACATATTGTGGATGATTTTAATTTAAAATATGATTATTCTAAAACATATATTGATATTAAAAGTATTATAGTTTTCAGATAAATTTCACAATGTAAATAATATCAAGGAAACATTAAGATGCTTTCATTTACCTATATCATAATGCTTTAAGAGAAGGATCCAAGGCATCTAAATATACAGTAATCACGTAGGTTAGAATTTTATTTTTATATCCTTCTTTGAAGGTCAATCCAGTGTTAGGGACAGTTAAAGAAGTCAATTAGAGATGATGGAATTCCAAAATCTCATGAATGTATTTCTTCGTGTGGTAATTGGTGAATTTTTAAAATTCCTAATTATTTTATGAGTGGATTCTTCTTTTTGAATACTTTTCTTCATGGATCTAAATAATCCACCTAAATTGCCTGTACTATGAGACACTAGACAAAAATGTAGGGAGAGTATAGTACCCTTAGCCATTGACACAGTGGCAATTACAAGCATGGAGGCATTCCTGAGAGAGCTACCCAGAACTCCTGCAGGCTTGAACCAGTCACTATTAGAAACATGGTCAATGCTATCTTAAAACTTAAAATTGAAGAATTAGCCTGATGGAGTTGAAGTCTTCCGCGAGGTGACTGGGTAGCAAGGGTACACACACACACACACACACACACACACATACACACACACACACATGAAAGTTCCTCTCCCTGTCACCTATATTAGGACACAGAGAAAAGAAAATTTTATGGGCTAGGAAGTATGTCTTTGGCAGACTCTGAACCTACTGGCCCCAAAATCTTAAACTTCCAGCTTCAGGAACTGTGAGTTAAATTTCTGGTGTTTATAAGACATTGGGTCCTGTTACAGTAGCTTGAAAGTATAAAAACAGAAAAATGAGAAGAATTAAATACACAAAATGTGGGTCTAGAGGATTCCAGTTAAAATGCAAAGAGAGAGAAAACTGTCAAGTGTTTAACCCACTTCCTTCAAGCAAAAGTTGCAAAATGGAATAAGGAGAATGAACATTTAGAGAAAGTAAAGGCTGTCATCATGAGAAATGAACACTTATTCTTTGCCAGGCATGAGGATGAGAATCTGAAATGAATTATTTAATTAATTTCACTATTCAATGAAAAAGTCTTATATTATTCTTTCCTGTTTTTTTTTTCCTCCACGGGAGAAGAATAAAGATTTGAGCAACAAACTTGACCAAATGACAAAATTTAAAAGATTTGCATTTATGTATCCAATTCAAAGTACTGCTTTCAAAAAAATCACTGTGTTAGGGAATGATACTTACTAAAATGGGTGACATGTTTTAAGACCTTGCTTGGTTCTAGCACTGAAATTTAAAATTTGCATCCATTATAGCAAGTAGATTCAAACACAATGATTCTTTTAAAGGCTTAATGGAGAAAATTAACTTGCTCATTTTAAAATGGAGGTGACTGTTGAATTGTGTTCCTTAAGTTGAGTGTTAATGTCACTGGGGAGCTTTATAAAAACACTGAGAAGACAACAAACCTGCAGAAAAAATAAAAGCATTGGCCTTGATTGCCCATGAGCCTCAGAGACCACATAAGCAACTGTATGTGTTTGCTTTCAGTACTCTTCATAGTAGGGCAGTTCCTTTTCAGTCTTCTTCAAAGGGCCATTGTTAAGAACAACTGTTCTTAAAGCAACAACTTTATGGAGACAAGAGTCAGAGCTGAGCCAAGCATTTTACATATAAGGATACAATATTTCTATCACAGCATATTTGAATTTATGTGGGAGAGAATACTTGAAATCTAATGTGCTATATAAATGTAACATGACTTATTCATTATTTTAGACAGAATAGATGTTATTAGGAAACTAAGGGATAGTGTAAAAGAGAAGAGATACTCACTTGTCCATTCTGAGAATTATATAATATGTTGTAATTGTTGCATGAGTGGAGATTCCCATTAGTCTGAGGTTATTTTGTGTTAATCTAACCACAGCTAGAGTCTTGTATGCCTATTCATTAATAGCTGATTCACCAATCTGAACCCTGTCCAACTTATCCCATCTGCAGCTCCATGGGAGAATCTCAAACAATGACAGCAGAGGCTGAAACAGGAGAGATGTTCACTAAGACTGATGGACTTCCACGTTACATTCTTGTTTTGAGAGATGGCACTGATGCAGACAGGTTCATCAAGCTAGACAGATTTAAGTTTTAAGTTTTGCATGTGCTAAAAGATTCAAGTGTTGTGATGGTTTGGGATTAAAGGAGTAATTAAACTATGTCTATTTTTATAACTTCCTATACCGTTGGTCTTGTTGGTTCAAAATAGAAATTCTTGAAGTACTGGTTGATACTAGATAATATTTCTAATGAAGATAGTATATGGCCTTACGCTGAAAAAAAATACATGTTTTATTTCATATAAGTTTCAACTGCAATATGATCCACAGAACTATTTCCAATATTACCTCAATTTACCTTTTGAGAATTACCACCCACTGTTTGCAGAAAAGAAGACTTAGGTTAAGCTTCCAAATCATACTCTTTGCCTTTTCTTAGGACTCCATTATGTTGCATAAATTACTAACTTAACTAGAATTTCAAATCAGCCTTTTAACATCATACCTTGATACTTTGATTGGCATCAAATTTTAATGCAAAACAAAGATTTTTTTGTAGTAATAAATGCCAATTTTTTGCCAGGTTCATTTATGAACTCAAATATATCTCTGCTCATTACATTTGTATATAATCACCAAAAATACTATTTTCCCCATTACATATATATTTACATAGGTAAGATATTTTTCCATAGTCACATGATTAGTGAGACTAGAATAAGGAATTGAATCCAGGTTAATTAGATTTCAAAGTCCATTTCATTCTATTAAGCCAGATTGCCTTAGTTATTTTTATAGCAAAACAAATATTCAAAGTAGTTTTAAATTAGTTTGGAACTTATCTTAAAGCTTGTATATACTCACTGTTGCCAAAGTCTTTCCATCTTTATGTAAAAAGGATGCAATAATGCATATAAATTATCTTGCACTCAATAAGAGCTGCTTCCTCCCCCACTCTTCCTCTAGCATCTGTGATATAGTTGAAGATGGATGTTTGGAAGGTCGCATGACAGATGGGGGCCAACATGTCTAGATGTAGATTAAGAATTTAAAATTGGAGATTAAAATCAAGTATCCTAACATGAAGAATTGGAAATCTTAGAGTCTGGGTGATGCCCTGATTCTCATGAAGATTCCATCTGAAAAAAGAAATAGCAGTCTTTAAATTTTAATTAGCACCTTTTGGGGCTAGAAATACCACTGTCCCATTCATCTAGATGATGAGTGGAAGATGCTTTTCATGATAATAATGAGATGATTTCTTGGCCATCAACATGGCCTCCAGAAGCCATCTGTTCGTGAGTCGGTGAGCAATAAGGATTTATGAACGACTCCCAAATAACTCTGTGTGCGACAGGGAAGGGCGAATACAGCTGCTGCTTATTTTCATCAAACATCTTGATCTGTTCTTCAAACATTGCAAATTTGATGAAACCCAAACAGTTTGTCAAACACTTTCTTCTCTAATTGGGAAAATGATCTGAATGTTAAGAGCAATTGCAAAAGATGGTTTTGAATCATTCCTATTTACATAAGATCACATGTTGTAGATCTTATCAATGCCCAGATTCCTAGTATCTACCACAACAAACAAACAAGCAAGAACATGTACAAATTCTCACACACTAAGGCAAATGTATCATTCCTTCTAATATGTCTCCAACTTTAGGGGAGCATAGGATTTCACTCTTTAATAAACACATTCATTGAGAATGCCACTGAAAAATCCCAACATGAATGATAATAATTATCTTTAAATTTTTATTCAGCATTTTAAAAATTCTTTAAGTACTTTCTCAAATTTATCTCTGTTTAAAAGTGCCAAAAGGATGAAGTTGAAAGCTACCTTAAGATCACAAGCCCAACCCTATAATTAAAAAGGGAAAAGTCAACTCCATTGAAGTATAAGTCATATACATTAAAATGTATCCTTTTTGAAAGTGGTAAGGGTTCTGTGAATTTTGATAAGCATTGCTCTGTAAATATTGTAAAATTCTATATTTCTATTACTATGGAAGTCATTGCTATATCCTTTCCCAATTTGTCCTACACATCTCTGGCCATGGTAGTCTTTGGCATTCAATACATTAGGTTAATTTATTCTTAGTTGGGTGTAGTGCCACATATCTGTAATTCCAGGTGAGAAGCAGGAGAATCAACATTCGAAGTCATCCTCATCTAAAAAGGGAAGTTAAGGCCAGCCCTGCGGTATTACACTTTCTGTCAGAAACAAACAGAACAGCAACTATTATGATTTGAAAATGAATGGTTACCTGTGGGCTCGTATGTTTGAACCCTTCCTTCCCAACTGATGATGCCGTTATAGTAACAGTTGGTAATAAATTATGGCATCATTTCATAATTCAGCAAAAAATAAGTAATTCTTTGCTAAATTGTTAATATTTGACTTTCTCCCTTCCACTTTTCCATTTATTTTAACTTTTCACTTGTGTTGCATAAGAAAATGAATTATTTGCATTTATTGCTTTTGACATTGCAGTAAGGATTACAGAATTCCCTTTATTACAGTAAAATTTGTTGTAAAACTATGTTATGCATTAAGAAAATTAAAACAGTGTTCTAGTTCATTTCACCTACCTTTATGCTCTTAAACATATCATCCTTACTTCTATGATACAGACTTTATAACAGTGAATTTTACACAATTGTCAGCTGTTTAAAACAAACAACAAACAAAGAACAAAATAAAGTGGTTAGAGTGGTGGCATAGTGGTTAAGAGCACTAGCTGCTCTTCTAGACGACCCGGCTTGATTCCCAGCATCGACAATGAGACTCACAACATTGACTGCAATTCCAGGGTACTAGATGTTCTTCTCCTCTGGCCCCTCTAGGCCCTGTCCACATGTGATTCACAGACATACATGCAGGCAAAACATTCACATGTAAAATGAAACTAAATAAACCTTTAAAATAAATTAAAGTGAACTTTCATCTGGTGTAAATGTCAGGTGTAAGGGACTTGCTTTAACACATCTTGAAGATTCACGGACACCCTGATTTTATTCTCTTTTGAAGTCTTTCAAAGTACCTTCTTGGAAAGTTTCAAACAAATTCATTGTGTTTAAGTTTGCTGTTTCCCATTGGTGATAGCAAAGAAGCGATGGACTTTTGTGACTACTCACAAGGGAACTAACTCTGTCTCGGATGTTAGGATCTTTAATTCTTATGTGAACTTGAATTATGGAGACTATATAGTTTTGAATGCAGTAGAGAGTAAGAAAAAGATTGATACAAACACTTGTGAAGTAGATTCCAAATTTTTATGATTGTAGTGTAGTAAAAGTTTGAATTAAGGAGAAATAAGATAGTAAGCCTGATAGGTGCCAGGAGAAATGTGATGGGAAGTCATAAACTTGGTTTGTTGACCCTACATGCTATTTTATGATGTGAGTTAAGTATTACTTGACTTTAATATTTGGACACCAAGATTCTACTTATGAAGCTCAGTTAAACTATCTAACACAAAAGTTACAGGCACTTAAAATATTAGATAGGTAAATATAAAAGCCTTGGTATGAGGTTTTGTGCCTAATCTTATTGTAACTTGTCATGTCATGTTCAGTTGATATTCCTGAGAGGCCTGCTCTTTTCTGAAGGGAAAAAGAGAAAGAGTGGAACTTTGGAAGATGGAAGGAGTGGAAAGAAGGGGGAACTGATATTGGTCCGTAATGTATGAAAGAAGACTAAGTTATATATATATACATATAATTATAAATATATATATATATATATATACCAAATATATTTTGAATTAATATACATATATTTTTATTATTAATTAAATTTAATTCTCATAATTATATTCTGTCTATATTCACAAGTCGGGTGGGATCTTGATGGTAGTTACACAAACATTCTGGTGAAAGGAATAAGTTTGACTAAAGAAAGAAGCCAATTTAGTTTTAAGCTAAACATAAGGAGTTGCAGCCAGGGACGGCAGCACACACCTTTATTGCCAGCATTTGGGAGGCAGAGGCAAAGGAATCACTGAGTTTGAGGCTGTCCTGGTCCACAAATCGAGTTCCAGGACAGCCAAGCTATACAGAAAAATGATCAAATAAGATACAGCTGTGGCAAATAAAACATAGTAACTAAAATGCATTCGAGTTATAGTAAGTTCTCTGAAGATTAATATATTTCTACCATTCCTGCCCTATACATGTTTATGAATGCAGTTGTATACACACACACACACACACACACACACACACACACACACACACACACACGGGTACATACACAATCACATCCTATATCTATAATTATGGGAAGTCCCAATATCCAAGGGATATCAGGATTATTTCACTTTTTTTGCATTTATGAAACTCAGATTATTTCTACCCCAGTACTATCTTTGGTGGAGAGGCTTCCTAAGCACCTCATCACATCTTCAATAAGCTAGTTTCCAGTTGTCCTAACATAATTTTATACATATGACTTACAGGAGGTCTAATTTTTTTTCTGTGTCATAGGCTTGATATAGGCAATAAAAATGGCTGTCCCCAATTTGTCCTTGCACTTGGATCATGATAATCAGGGTTAAGAAATTGTTCTTATGGCTTGAAAAGGTCCTGGTCCCTGACACTTGAAGAAAAAACACCAAAGTACATAATAAACACAAATAAACAAGTAAATAAATACGATAGTTTAAAAAAGGTGACATCACTGAATGGAGGAAGTTTCTGCTGACATTGTTGACAATGGCACATATAGTTTTGACAGGAAGTAGATTCCATCCATTTCCCAGAGATGTAGCAAAATATATATCCTTTTACTAAAACTCATACAAGCTGAATTTTTGTGTTCATGACCAAAGATTCCTACTTATCTTCCCCAACTTATTTTTCTTTATTCTAAAAGTGTGCCTAAGTGAGTCAGTAACTGTTCTCAATAAAAGCACAATTCAAACCTCAAAGGGAATAGGATATTATATATTATAAAGTCCAATATGAGTAAAAATGGCCCAGAAGCACAGCATTAGGTTATCCCAAATTTCATGTCCCAACACAGGAGCATTTTCATGAACTTTGTATAGTAACAGCACAGAAACAGTCAAAAGTCTAGATACATGTGTGGAAACATCAGAGAAGTATCAGCCAAGGAGAGAAACCTTAGCTATAGACATCAAATGCCATCAGAAAGAATTTTCAGTGCTTTGGGTGGTCAAAAACAGAATTTTATCTAATTAATGCATTCCAAATGCTTTTTGTCTGTTAATCACCGGATGTTAGGGCAGACATAGTCACGGGCAAGGGACAGCTACTTAAGGGAATAAAGCTAGCCCAAGATAAATTACCATCAGGCCATGGACCTGAAGTATCCCACTCTATATACAACTATCACTAAATTTGTAGTCAATCAGCCTTTGCAGACTCCAATTCCTTCCAGGAATTCCTCTGCACATTGCCCTGGCAGGAGGGAAGATATTCCTACACCTCTGGATTTGGCTATCAGACTATTGTGACAGCGGGTCCTAACACTAGAATTTCCTCAGGATTACCATCCTGAAAAAGGCCAAACATGGTGCCAACAAGAGAAAGAACTTCTCTCCCAGAAAAAGATATCGTCCAGTTCTGACAAGTTATCAGGCCACTTTGTGGGAGAGACTGGAGCCAAGACAATTATGCTTGAGTGACTGGTCTTTGACAGGGACTGCTTCATTAGTACATGCCTCTTGCCAGTATTTAAACCAAAACTTCATGTTAAGACTGCAAAGACAGATATTGAAGTGAGAAGTCCTACATCTTTTTATTTATTCTTTTTATGATTGTGGCCACATCAAATACATCTCCACTCTCTGATTTTTACTAGAGTTTATCTCTTTAATAGGTCTATGGAAGACAACTAGCCAATCCTAGCTTGTTATGGCTGCCAAAGTCCAGGATCTAACCCTAACAGTTCTGGTAACAAAGTTGGTCATTTTTTATTCTGGCTGTGCTTCAATTTATGAGCTTAGCAGCCTCTGAAGAAAGTAACTGCAGGAGGCATTTTTTTTTTCAGTCCCAAAGCAAGCACTAAAGAGAAGATTGTGGATGACACAGACCGTTTAGCCCAACAGTCTAAAGACTCCTATGCCAAGGTGGAGAAGTATACAGGCTTCACCCAAAGACCACTTGCAGTTTTGTTTTATCTTTTTCACTTAATGTGTGAAAGCAAGGGATGAGGTTTTTGGGTTTTTTTTTTTTTTTTTGGTTGTTGTTCCTGCAATCAGATTGCATCCTGTAGTATTGTTTCAGTTAAAGGAGTCCAGAGATGTTTTGTGAGTGTTGAAAGTGTTCTAAAATTGTTTTGCTGTTGCAGTTGCAAAACTTTGTAAATGTATTTAAAATATGTATGTGTGAATCATGCCTTAATTATGTTTTGTTTTTTACAAAAATAAAATAGAAGAAGGCAACATAGTTTTCAGAGAGGATGGAATAGGAGGGAGTTGTGAGAAAAGCAGCAGGCAAATAAGGAATTCAGTGCAAATTAGACTCAAATCATGTTGCTTTTTAGAAGAGTTCTGTCTGGATATTCTATCAACAAGGAATAAAGCAACTGAATAATAGACATTTGAAGTATGTGATGTGGCCTGCTCACAGAAAGACCACAGAGGAACAGGCATTACACTCCCAGATCTGTCAGGACTCAGACTCATTCTGGCTATGGATGTTTAGAGATTGGTTTTGTCTGGTAGAAAAGTGCATCCTCATAAGAGATATGGTCTTCCTAGGAACCAGCAATTCTAGGAAAACATATGGCTTGATAGGTTGATCATAGTTGCCCTTTGTTGAGCCTTGGGTTCTGAGCCACTTTCTCTACAAGAATCTGGTAAGTTCTAGAGCAGTCAGAGAATATAAACAAATTTGATGTTTAGAAAATTAATATATTTCAGTACTTAGTGAGATCCTAAACATATTTGTCCATTTCTGGGCTTCTCAACCTGAACCATAGGCACTCTGACCAGACGAATTCATTATTGCAGGCATGTTCATGGGTGGAGAGTTCTGTTGTTCTACACACCACAGGATGTTTAGAAGATTGCTGGACTTTATTTATGAGATACCACTCAAGTAGTTTTGATAATAAAAACTGTCTCCTCCAAGAATTGCCACATGCCTCAACTGAGGACTACTCTTCTAAATGAAGGAATTTGATTAGCTTACTTGCTGAAATACTTCATTACTAAATGCACCATGAAACAAATACATAAGGATCTAATTACATCACTAAAAATAAATTAGAGTTCTAGGTAATATTTCAAGTATGCTCAACTGTGCTACAAATATATGTAATGATGATTGACGCTGATTGTCCAATTGACAAGACCTAGATCCACCTGGTATACCAGAGAAGGAATATTTAATTAGGCTAATTGAGATAGAAGGCAGGCCCAAAATTTGGGCGGCATCATTTCCTGGGTTAGGGTCCTGGGCTGTACAATATAAGAAGAAAGTGTCATGGATACCAATTGCTACTTTTTCCTGACTGTGTATGCAATGTGACCAGCAACTCCAGCCTCCTGAGCATTGACTGCATAGACTAACTTAAACTGTGAGCTTACCTTAAGCTGCTTTTTCAGAGCATTTTATCACAGCAAGAAAACAGGTAAATAAGACTTATTTATTTATATACATATCGAAGTAATTTCTGTATAAATATATTTATACACAAAAGGCATCTATTTTAACAACACAAAATAAAATAAGATACAAACTTATTTTCTAATTCATAAAAGTATACACAATGATTTGTGTTATTAATATACATAATAACATTTTTAAAATGTGAATATAATAAAATATAAAGAAAAATACATTTATTCTTGTTAATCATTTCTTGAATCAGTGACTTACTTTAAAACTCTGGTTTTTTAGAAATAATATTGAAATCTTTGAATTTCTTATTTATCTTCTAAATCACAAAACAATGTGAAAGTATCACAGATGGAACCCTTATATCCCCCCAAAAAATAAAAATGAAAACTTTTAGAAGTAATAGTAGTTCTGCTACAGCTAACACATCAGAGTAAAATATAATGCCACTCTGATCCATGATACAAGTAACCTGAGTGGGTGGCCAAGATTCTTTTATGAACAGAAGATAATGAGATGTGCTTTCACCCAAAAGGGGAGTATCACATGAGATTCATTCGATGTAATGAACACTAACCTCAAATAATATAAGTGGAGACCAAGAGAATCATTTGGATTTCCATCAAACCTGGTGACTTCTGAGTACTCCACTACTGTCCACTAATAAGTCAGCACATTTAAACATTGACCAGAGGCAATGAGCTCACCCCTCACCCCTCTGCTGTCAGGAGAACAACAACGTCAGTAATAAGGAAATCCTAGCAAAGGAGCAATGGGCAAATGCATGGTGACTTATAATGCAGTACACCTCTGTGATCATCCTGAGCACCCCTGGATGTCCTTAGCACATGCTTTGTGGGGATGTGTTAATGAGTAATTAAAAATCCATCTGAGAAAATGAACGACTCAGGATACATTTCAGAGGTAGAACATTTATATTGATGTACAAGACTCAAGGTTCAGACCACAGAAAATCAATAAATAAATGAATAAATATGTCTCTTCAGAGAAGTGAAAAATTCATCAAAAGTAAACAGGAAAAATAGAAATTAAATGAAAATTCTAAAAGTAGAAATCAACAAATGAAATAAAAAATAGCACATGAGATAAATAGAATTGAGGACAGTAAAGAAGTAATATAATTGTCTATAGAATAAATGGATAATTGCAACAGAAATTATAAATAAGAACAAAATTATAAATAATAGATGGTGAGATGGTTCATTCATTAAAGGCACTTGCTAGAGAAGCCTGTCTAACTCCTGTGACACACACAAGAAAAGTGAATAGTAGAATATAATTTTTTTAAATGAAACTAAAAACAGTTATAAATTTAAAAAAAAATAATACAGGCTTAGGGAGAAAAAGACACAAGTCACCTGAAGAATGAAATGTTAATAGCAGCTCTTCTGTCAAGATGTATGGGAGACAAAATGATGAGCACACAACACAGGAAATAACAGAAGAACAAGTAATAGAAAATCCTAAATGTACCAAAATTTCCCTCCACTTCAGTTTCTCAGATCACATTTGGT
>CABHPQ010154850.1:7586-19519 GCA_902168405.1 Peromyscus aztecus
TGTCCACGTATCTATAGAATGTTCATTTTGTCCCAGACTGTGACCACATCTTTAGAATATCCATAATGTCCCAGACTGACCACATGTCTATAGATTGTTCATATTGTTCCAGACTGTGACCAGGTGTCTATAGAATGTTCATATTGTCCCAGATTGTGGCCATATGTTTATAGAATGTTCATATTGTCCCAGTCTGTGACCTCATGTCTATAGAATGTTCATATTGTCCCAGATTGTGACCGCGTCAATAGAATGTTCATATTGTCCCAGACTGTGACCACATGTCTACAGAATGTTCATATTGTCCCAGGCTGACCACATGTCTAGAGAATGGTCATACTGTCCCAGACTGTGACCACGTGTATATAGAAAGTTCATATTGTCCCAAACTGTGACCATATGTTTATAGAATGTTCATATTGTCCCAGTCTTTGACCACATGTCTAAAAATGTTCATATTGTCCCAGAATGTGACCACGTCATTAGAATGTTCATATTGTCACGATCTTTGAAAACATGTCTACAGAATGTTCATATTGACATAAACTGTGACCACATGTGCACAGAATGTACATATTGTCCCATTTGTGACTACATGACTATAGATTGTTCATATTGTCCCATACTGTGACCATATGTCTATATATGTTCATATTGTCCCAGACTGTGCCAACATGACGATATATTGTTCATAGTGTCCCATACTGTGACCACATGTCTATAAATGTTCATATTGTCCCAGATTGTGACCATATGTCTATAGAATGTTCATATTGCCCAGACTGTAACCACGTGTCTAAAGAATGTTCATATTGTCCCAGACTGTGACCACATGTCTATAGAAAGTTCATATTGTCCCAGACTGTGACCACATGTCTACAGAATGTTCATATTCATCCAGAGTGGGACGACGTGTAGATAGAATATTCATATTGCCCAGACTGTGATCACACATCTACAGAGTGTTAGTTTTGTCCCAGACTGTGACCACATGTCTATAAAATGTTAGTATTTTCCCAGACTGTGACCACTTGTCTATAGAATATTCATATTGTCCCAGACTGTGACCACGTCTATAGAATGTGCATATTGTCCCAGACTGACCACATGTCTATAGAATTTTCATATTGTCCCAGAATGTGATCACGTGTCTATAGAATGTTATTATTGTCCCAGATAGTGACCATATGTTTATACAATGAGCATATTGTCACAGTCTCTTACCTTGAGTCTATAGAATGTTCATATTGTCCCAGAATATGACCTGGTCAATAGAATGATCATATTGTCCCAGACTGTGACCACATGTCTCCAGAATGTTCATATTGTCCCAGTCTGACCACATGTCTAGAGAATGTTCATATTGTCCCAGACTGGGACCACGTGTCTATAGAAGGTTCATATTTTCCCAGACTGTGACCATATGTTTATAGAATGTTCATTTGGCCCAGACTGTGACCATGTGTCTGTAGAATGTTCATATTATCCCAGACTGTGACCACATGTCTATAGAAATTTAGTTTTGCCCCAGATTGTAACCACATGTCTATAGAATATTCACATGTCCCAGAAAGTGACCATGTGTCTACAGCATGTTCATATTGTCACAGACTGTGACCACGTGTCTATAGAATGTTCATATTATCCCAAACTGTGACGACATGACTAAAGATTGCTCATATTGTCCCAGATTGTGAACACCTGTCTATAGAATGTTCATATTGTCCCAGACTGTGACCACATGTCTCCAGAATGTTCATATTGTCCCAGTCTGACCACATGTCTAGAGAATGTTCATATTGTCCCAGACTGGGACCACGTGTCTATAGAATGTTCATATTTTCCCAGACTGTGACCATATGTTTATAGAATGTTCATTTGGCCCAGACTGTGACCACGTGTCTGTAGAATGTTCATATTATCCCAGACTGTGACCACATGTCTATAGAAATTTAGTTTTGCCCCAGATTGTAACCACATGTCTATAGAATATTCACATGTCCCAGAAAGTGACCATGTGTCTACAGCATGTTCATATTGTCACAGACTGTGACCACGTGTCTATAGAATGTTCATATTGTCCCAAAATGTGACCATATGTCTACAGAATGTTCATACTGTCCCAGATTGTGAACACGTGTCTATAGAATGTTCATATTGTCCCAGACTGTGACCACGTGTCTATAGAATGTTCATATTGTCCCAGGTTGTGACCACGTGTCTACAAGTGTTAGTTTTATCCCAGACTGTAACCACATGTCTTTAGAATGTTCATATTGTCCCAGACTGTGACCACATGTCTCCAGATCGTTCATATTGTCACAGAGTGTGACCACATATCTTTAGAATGTTCTTATTGTCTCAGAATGTGATACGTTCTAGAGAGTGTTAGTTTTGTTCCCAGAGTGTGACCACATATCTATAGAATTTCAGTTTTTTCCAGACTGTGTCCAAGTATCTATAGAATTTTAATTTTGTCCCAGACTGTGAACATATCTATAGAATATACATAATGTCCCAGACTGATCACATGTTATAGAATGTTCCTATTGTCCCAGACTGTGAACAGGTGTCTGTAGAATGTCCATATTGTCCCAGATTGTGACCATATGCTTATAGAATGTTCATATTGACCCAGTCTGTGACCTCGTGTCTATAGAATGTTCATATTGTGAACACATCAATAGAATGTTCATATTGTCCCAGACTGTGACCACATGTCTAGAGAATGTTCATATTGTCCCAGGCTGACCACACGTCTAGAGAATGTTCATTTTGTCCCAGACTGTGACCACGTGTCTATAGAATGTTCAGGTTGTCCCAGACTGTGAACATATGTTTATAGAATGTTCATATTGTCCCAGTCTTTGACCACGTGTCTATAAAAGGTTCATATTATCCCAGAATGTGACCAGGTCAATAGAATGTTCACATTGTCACGAACTGTAACCACATGTCTACAGAATGTTCATATTGTCATAGACTGTGACCACATGTCTACAGAATGTTCATATTGTCCCATCTGTGAGGACATGACTATAAATTTTTCATATTGTCCCATACTGAGACCATATGTCTTTAGAATGTTCATATTGTCCCAGACTGTTTCCACAGTCTATAGAATGTTCATATTGTACCAGACAGTGACACATGTCTATAGAATGTTCATATTGCCCCAGACTGTGACCACATGTCTTTAGAATGATCATATTGTCCCAGATTGTGACCACATGTCTATAGAATGTTCATATTGTCCAAGACTATGACCATGTGTCTATCGAATGTTAGAATTGTCCCAGAATGTAACCACATGTCTATAGAATATTCAGATTGTCCCAGAAAGTGACCACGTGTCACAGAATTTTCATATTGTACCACAATGTGACCACATGTCTACAGGATATTCATATTGTTACAGACTGTGACCACATGTCTATAGAATGTTCATATTTTCCCCATCAGTGACCATGTGCCTATAGAATGTTCAAATTGTTCCAGAATGTGACCACGTCAATAGAATGTTCATATAGTCAGACTGTGACCACATGTCTATAGATTGCTCATATTGTCCCATACTGTGACCACATGTCTATAGAATGTTCATATATTCCCAGACTGTGACCACATGTCTATAGAATGTTCATATTGCCCACACTGTGACCACGTGTCTATAGAATGTTCATATTGTCCCAGAATATGACCAGGACAATAGAATGAACATATTGTCCCAGACTGTGACCATATATCTACGAAAGTTCGTATTGTCCCAGTCTGACCACATGTCTACAGAATGTTCATATTGTCCCAGACTGGGACCACGTGTCTATACAATTTTCATATTGCCCGAGACTGTGACCATATGATTATAGAATGTTCATATTGTCATAGTCTGTGACTACGTGTCTATAGAATGTTCATATTGTCCCAGAATGTGACCACGTCAATAGAATGTTCATATTGCCCAGCCTGTGACCACATGTCTGTAGAATGTTCATATTGTCCCAGACTGTGACCACATGTCTATAGAATGTTCATATTGTCCCATTCAGTGACCACGTGTATATAGAATGTTGATATTGTCCCAGAATGTGACCCCCTCAATAGAATGTTCATATTGTCCCAGACTGTGACCAGATGTCTACAGAATGTTCAGTTTCTCAAAGACTGTGACCACATGTTTTAGAATGTTAATATGGTCCCAGACTGTGATGACATGACTATAGAATGTTCATATTGTCCCAGATTGTGACCACATGTCTATAGAATATTCATATTGCCCCAGACTGTAACCACATGTCTATAGAGTTTTTTTTTGCCCACACTTGACCACGTGTCTATAGAATGTTCATATTTTTCCAGACTGTGACCACATGTCTTCAGAATGTTCAAGTTGCCCAGACTGTGACCACGTCCATAGAATGTTCATATTGTCCCAGACCCTGACCATATGTTTATAGAAATTTGAAATTGTCCCAGTCTGTGACCACATGTCTATAGAATGTTCATTGTGACCCAGACTGTGACCACATGTCTACAGAATGTTCATATTGTCCCAGACTGTGACCATATTATTATAGAATGTTCTTATTGTACCAGTCTGTGACCACGTCTATAGAATGTTCATATTGTCCTAAACTGTCCACGTGTCTATAGAATGTTCATATTGTCCCAGACTGTGCCTACATGTCTACAGAATGTTCATATTGACTAAGACTGTGACCACCTGTCTATAGAATGTTCATATTGTCAAAGACTTACCGCATGTCTGCAGAATGTTCATATTGTCCAAGACTGAAAACATGTCCATAGAATTTTTATATTGTCCCAGACTACCACATGCCTACAAAATGTTCATATTGTCCCAGACTGTGACCACATTTCTATAGTGTTCATATTGTCCCAGTCAGTGACCACGTGTCTATATAATGTTCATATTGTCCCAGAATGAGACCAAGTCAATAGAATGTTCATATTTTCCCAGACTTACCACATGACTGCAGAATGTTCATATTGTCCAAGACTGAAAACATGTCCATAGAATTTTCATATTGTCTCAGACTGACCACATGCCTAAAGAATGTTCATATTGTCCCAGACTGTGACCAGATTTCTATAGTGTTCATATTGTCCCAGACTGTGACGACATGTCTACAGAATGTTCATATGGTCACAGACTGTTACCACGTGTCTTTAGAATATTCACCTTGTCCCAGAATGTGAGGACTTGACTATAGATTTGCATATTGTCCCATACTGTGACCACATGTCTATAGAATGTTAATAATGTCCCAGAATGTGACCACATGTCTATAGAATGTTCATATTCCCCAGTCTGTGACCATATGTAAATAGAATGTTTATATTGTCCCAGGCTGTGACCATATGTCTATAGAATGTTCATATTGTTCCTGACTGTGACCACACGTACATAGAATGTTCATATTGTTCCAAATTTTCACCATGTCTATAGAATGTTTATATTGCCCAGACTGTGACCACGTGTCTATAGAATGTTCATATTGTCCCAGACCGTGAACACATGTCTATAGAATGTTCATATTGTCCCACACTGTGACCACATGACTATAGAATGTTCATATTGTCCCAAATTCAGACCACATGTCTATAGAATGTTCATATTTTCCCAGAGTGTGACCACGTGTCTATAGAATGTTCATAATGTCCCAGACTGTGACCACGTCAATAGAATGCTCATATTGTCCCAGACTGTGACCACATGACTATAGAATGTTCATATTGTCCCAAATTCTGACCACTTGTCCACAGAATTTTCATATTTTCCCAGAGTGTGACGACGTGTCTATAGAAAGTTCATAATGTCCCAGACTGTGACCACGTGTCTACAGAGTGTTAGTTTTGTCCCAGATTGTGACCACATGTCTATAGAATATTAGTTTTTTCCCAGACTGTGATCACATGTCTATAGAATGTTCATATTGTTCGAGACTGTATCCACATATCTTTAGAATGTTCATATTGTCCCAGAATGTGACCACGTGTCTAGAGAGTGTTTTTTTTGACCCAGACTGTGTACGTGTCTAGAGAATGTTCATATGGTCGCAGATTGTGACAACATGTCTATAGAATGTTCATAATTTCCAGACTGAGCACCTATCTATAGAATGTTCAAATTGTCCCAAAATGTGACGAAGTCAATAGAATGTTCATATTGCCCAAACTGTGACCACAGGTCTACAGAATGTTCCTATTGCCACAGACTGTGACCACATGTCTATAGTACGTTCATATTGTCCCAGACTGTGACGACATGACTATAGATTGTTCATATTGTCCCATACTGTGACCACGTGTCTATAGAATGTTCATATTGCCCAGACTTAACCACATGTCTATAGAAGGATCATATTGTACCAGAATGTGACCACGTGTCTATAGAATGTTCATATTGTCTCAGACTGTGACCACATGTCTATAGAATGTTAGTTTTTTCCCAGACTGTGACCACGTGTCTATAGAATGTTCATATTGTCCCAGACTGTGACCACATGTCTAATGAATGTTCCTATTTTCCCAGACTGTGACCACATGTCTATAGAATGTACATATTGTTCCAGACTGTGACCACATGTCTACAGAATGTTCATATTCTTCCAGAGTGTGACCACGTGTCTATAAAATGCTCATATTGTCCCAGACTGTGACCACGTGTCTAGAGAATGTTAGTTTCATTCCAGACTGTGGCCACATGTCTATAGAATGTTAGTTTTTTCCCAGACTGTGACAACGTGTCTATATAATGTTCATATTGTCCCAGACTGTGACCATGTTTCTATAGAATGTTCATATATTCCCAGACTGACCACATGTCTATAAAATGTTCATATTGTCCCAGAATATGACCACGTGTCTATAGAATGTTCATATTGTCCCAGACTGTGACCATATTTTTATACAATGATCATATTGTCCCTGTCTGTGACCTTGAGTCTATAGAATGTTCATATTGTTCCAGAATATGAACAGGTCAATAGAATGGTCATATTTCCCCAGACTGTGACCACATGTCTACAGAATGTTCATATTGTCCCAGTCTGCCCACATGTCTACAGAATGTTCATATTGTCCCACACTGGGAGCACGTGTCTATAGGATGTTCATATTGTCCGAGACTGTGACCATACGATTATAGAATGTTCATATTGTCATAGTTTTTGACCATGTGTCTATAGAATGTTCATATTATCCCAGAATGTGACCACATCAATAGAATGTTCATATGGAACGAACTGTGACCACATGTCTGTTGAATGTTCATATTGTCCCAGACTATGCACACGTGTCTACAGAATGTTCATATTGTCTCGGACTGTGACCATATTTTTATAGAATGTTCATATTGTACCAGTCTGTGACCACGTCTATAGAATATTCATATTGTCCTAGACTCACCACATGTTTATAGAATGTTCATATTGTCCCAGACTGTGCCAATATGACTATAATATGTTCATATTGTCTCAGACTGTGACCACGTGTCTATAGAATGTTCATATTTTCCCAGACTTACCACATCTAAAGAATGTTCATATTGTCCAAGACTGAACACATGTCCATAGAATGTTCATATTGTCCCAGACTGACCACATGCCTACAGAATGTTCACATTGTCCCAGAGAGTGACCACATTTCTATAGAGTGTTCTATTGTCCAAGTCAGTGACCATGTGTCTATATAATGTTCATATTGTCCCAGAATGAGACCAAGTCAATAGTATGGTCATATTATACCAGACTGTGGCCAAATGTCTACAGAATATTCATATTGTCACAGAGTGTTACCACGTGTCTTTAGAATGTTCACATTGTCCCAGACTGGGATGACTTGACTATAGATTTGCATATTATCCCATACTGTGACCACATGTCTATCGAATGTTCATATTGTCCCAGATTTTGACCACATGTCTATAGAATGTTCATATTGCCCAGACTGTGACCACATGTCTATAGAATGTTCATATCATCCCAGACTGTGACCACATGTATATAGAATGTTCATATTGTCCCTGATTGTCACCATGTCTAGAGAATGTTCATATTGCCAGACTGTGACCACGTGTCTATTAAATGTTCATATTGTCCCAGACTGTGACCACATGTCTATAGAATGTTCACATTGTCCCAAACTGTGACCACATGTCTACAGATTGTTCATATTTTCCCAGAGTGTGACCACGTGTCTATATAATATTCAAATTGTCCCTGACTGTGACCACGTATCTACAGAGTGTTCGTTTTGTCCCAGATTGTGACCACATGTCTATAGAATATTAGTTTTTTCCCAGACTGTGATCACATGTCTATAGAATGTTCATATTGTCCCAGACTGTGACCACATGTCTCCAGAATGTTCATATTGTAACAGAGTGTGACCACATATTTTTGGAATGTTCATATTGTCTCATACTGTGACCACGTGTTTAGAGAGTCTTAGTTTTGTCCCAGACTGTGACCACATATCTATAGAATGTCAGTTTTTTCCAGACTATGTCCACGTATCTATAGAATGTTCTTTTTTTCCCAGACTGTGACCATGTCCATAGATTATCTATAATGTCCAACTGACCACATGTGTAAAAAATGTTCATATTGTCCCAGACTGTGACCACATGTCTACACAATGTTCATATTGTCCCAGGCTGACCACATGTCTATAGAATGTTCATATTGTCCGAGTTTGTAAACATGTGTTTACAGAAAGTTCTTAGTGTCCCAGTCTTTGACCACGTGTCTATAAAAGGTTCATATTTTCCCAGTAAGTGACCACGTCAATAGAATGTTCATATTGTCACGAACTGTAACCACATGTCTACAGAATGTTCATATTGTCCCATCTGTGAGGACATGACTATAGATTTTTCATATTGTCCCATACTGAGACCATATGTCTATAGAATGTTCATATTGTCCCAGACTGTTTCCACAGTCTATAGAATGTTCATATTGTCCCAGACTGAGGCACATGTCTATAGAATGTTCATATTGTCCCAGACAGTGACCAAGTGTCTATAGAATATCATTATGTGCCAGACTATGACCACGTGTCTATAGAATGTTCATATTGTCCCAGTCTGACCACATGTCCGAAGAATATTCATATTGTCCCAGACTGTGACCACATGTCTATAGAATGTTCATATTGACCCAGACTATGACCTCAAGTCTATAGAAAGTTCATATTGTCCCAGACAGTGACCAAGTGTCTACAAAATGTTCATATAGTCCCAGAGTGACACCATGTGTCTATAGAATGTTCATATCATCCCAGACTTTGACCACATGTCTATAGAATGTTTGCTTTGTCCCAGACTGTGACCACATGTATATAGAATGTTCATATTGTCCCAGACTGACCACATGTCTATAGAATGTTCATATTGCCCAGACTGTGACCACATGTCTGTAGAATGTTCATATTGTCCCAGACTGTGACCACGTCTATAGAATATGTGTCCTGTCCCAGACTGAACACATGTCTATAGAATGTGCATATTGTCCCAGACTGTGCCCATGTGTCTATAGAATATTCATATTGTTTCAGATTCTTAACACATGTCTACAGAATTTTCATATTGTCCCACATTGTGTCCACATGTCTATAGAATGTTCATATTGTCCCAGACTGTGACAACGTGTCTATTGAATGTTCATATTGTCCCAGACTGACCACGTGTCTATAGAATGTTCATATTATCCTAGACTGTGACCACATGTCTATAAATTGTTCATTACATCTCAGACTGTGACCAGGTGTCTACATAATGTTCACATTGTTCCAGAATGTGACCACGTGTCTATGGAATGTTCACATTGTCCCAGACTGTGACCACGTGTCTATAGAATGTTGGTTTTGTCCCAGACTGTTTCCACGTATCTATAGAATGTTCATATTGTCCCAAACTGTGACCACATGTCTACAGAATATTCATATTGTCTCAACCTGTGACCACGTGTCTATACATGAATATCGAATGTTCATATTGTAGCAGACTGAACAAAGGTCTACAGAATGTTCATATTGTCAAAATCTGTGACCTCGTGTCTATGGAATGTTCATATTGTCCCAGACTGTGACGACATGACTATAGAATGTTCATATTGTACCAGACTGAACACAGGTCTAGGGAATGTTCATATTGTCACAAACTGTGAACTCGCATCTATAGAATGTTCATATTGTCCCAGACTGTGATGACGTGACTATAGAATGTTCATATTGTTCCAGACTGTGACCACATGTCTATAGAATGTTCATCTTGTCAGAGATTGTGACCACATATCTATTGAATGTTCATATTGCTCAGAATATGACCACGTGTCAATAGAATGTTCATATCGTCCCAGACTGTGACCACGTGTCTACAGATTGTTAGTTTTGTCCCAGATTGTGACCACATGTCTATAAAATGGTAGTTTTAAGCCAGACTGTGACCACGTGTCTATGGAATGTTCATCTTGTTTCAGAAAGTGAACACGTGTCTATAGAATGTTCATATTGTCCCAAACTGACCACATGTCTACAGAAGTTCATATTGTCCCAGAATGTGACCACGTTTCTATAGAATGTTCATATGGTCTCAGACTGTGATCACATGTCTAGAGATGTTCATAATGTCCCATATTGTGAGCACATTTCTATAGAATGTTCATATTATCCCAGACTGTGACACCATGTCTACAGAATGTTCATATATTCCCAGACTGACCACATGTCTACTGAATGTTCATATTGTCCCAGACTGTGACCACATGTCTATAGAATGTTCATATTGTCCCAGACTGACCACATGTCTACTGAATGTTCATACTGTCCCACTGTGACCACATGTCTATAAAATGTTCATATCATCCTGGACTGTGACCAGGTATCTACAGAATGTTCACATTGTTCCAGACTGTGACCCCGTGTCTATAGAATGTTCACATTTTCCCAGACTATGACCACAAGCCTAGAGAATGTTCATATTGTCCTAGACCTTGACCACGTAACCATAGAATGTTCATGTTGTCCCAGACTGAGACCACATGTCTGTAGAATGTTCATATTGTCGCAGACTGTGACCACAAGACTATTGAATGTTCATATTATCCCAGGCTGTGACCGCATGTCTATAGAATGTTAATTTTTGTGCCAGACTGTGACCACATGTCTATTGAATGGTCATAATTTCCCAGACTGACCACATGTCTATAGAATGTTGATATTGTCCCAGATGTGACGATATGTCTATAGAGCGTTCATATTGTCCTAGACAGTGAACACATGTCTACTGAATGTTCATTTTGTCCCAGATAGTGACCAATGTCTATAGAATGTGTATTTTGTCCCAGACTGTGACCACATGTCTCTAGAATGTCCATATTGTCCCAGTTGTGAATATAGAATGTTAGTTTTGTCCCAGACTCTTACTACGTGTCTATAGAATATTCATATTTTCCCAAACTCTGACCAAATGTCGAAAGAAGGTTCATATTGTCAGCCTGTGACCACGTGTCTATAGAATGTTCATATTTTCCCAGACGGTGACCACATGACTATAGAATGTCCATATTGTCCCAGACTGTGACCACATGTCTAGAGAATGTTGGTTTTTTCCCAGACTCTTACCACATATCTATAGAATGTTCATATATCCCAAATTGTGACCACATGTCTACAGAATGTTCATATTGTCTCAACCTGTGACCACGTGTCTATACATGTTCATATTGTCACAGACTTTGACCACATGTTTATAGAATGTTTATATTGTCCCACACTGTGACCACGTGTCTATAGAATGTTCATATAGTCCCAGACTCTGACGACATGACTATAGAATGTTCATATTGTACCAGACTGAAAAAAGGTCTACAGAATGTTCATATTGTCACAAACTGTGACCTCGTGTC
>CABHPQ010154851.1:0-28997 GCA_902168405.1 Peromyscus aztecus
GGGTCCTGGAGGGAATCCCATCCCACCTCAGTGATGGCCTTTAGTTTAGAGGCTCCCTCAAAGCTTAAAAAGCCCAGGGGAACAGAAGACAGGGCTGAGCATAGACAAATTAAACATGACTGCATTGAGAAATTAGATGCTGGAATCAAACTGATGTTTGGGACTGATCCTGAATCTAACACATATTTTTTTGCTTTTGTCTGGTTTCACCAGGGATCCATTGTGGCAGTTACTGGTGACGGAGTGAATGACTCCCCTGCTCTGAAGAAGGCTGACATCGGCATTGCCATGGGTATCACTGGCTCTGATGTCTCTAAACAGGCAGCTGACATGATCCTTCTGGATGACAACTTTGCCTCCATTGTGACAGGCGTGGAGGAGGGTGAGGAGGCAGGGTACCTAATGGTGGGACTTGATCCTTGGAATGGGGCTTAGTGTACATTATCTTCATTGCCTTTGGTCCCCATCCAACCTCCTAATGAACTGTATGAACTGCAAAAAAATATCACAAATCTTGAAAATTCCATTTAGCTTGGGCTGGAGGAACATGGCTCTGTTGGTAGACTGCTAGCATGCATAAAGCCCTGGGTTTAAGTCCCAGCACCACATAAAATACCTATTACCCCGGCACTCTGAAGATGGAGGAAGGAGGATCATGAGTTGAAGATCATCCTTGGCTACAGAGCAATTCTGAGGCCTGCCTGTGTGACATATGAGAAACTATATTAAAAAAAAAAGATTCAGCTAATACTTAAGGGTATTCTTTTTAAAAAAGAAGTTGGAAGGTTTTCCAGAGAGACCTAGACTCTAGCTTAGCACTGTTCCTTCTTTGTGATCTCCCTGGGATTCAAGTGTGTCCTACTGCAAGTTTTTCGAGGTAGCCGTACTGCGAGAAAGTCAATGCTTCAGTCTGCAGCAGGGACCCATAGGAACTTGTTGCCTGAATTATGGGGACACGTTAAGACCGATTGGAGATTCTCTGCAAATTAACAGCATGAACTCAATTACCCTCTTCCCAGAGAATTCTAAAGAGAATGCCCATTGAAACAGAAGAACTCCATAGGGCTAGATGCCAGGCTCACTCATTTCTGTCTGAAGCTATCTTACTAAAACATAACAATCCATTGTATTGAAATCTAGTATGAATCTGACAGTTTTCAAAGTTTTTTTTTTTTTAGGAGAAGACAGGGGATGAAGTTTTTAATTTTATTTATTTATGTATTTTTTTTTAGGTATGAGTGCTCTGTCTGCATGCATGCCAGAGAGAGCTTCAGATCCCATTATAGATGGTTGTGAGCCACCATGTAGTTGCTGGGAATTGAACTCAGGACCTTTGGAGAAAGAGCAGCCAGTGCTCTTAACCTCTGTTGCTCAGTATTTTAAATCTATTTAATTCAATACATTTTTCTGAGTACCATTTGTAAGACACTACCCCAGTACAAAAGACAAAAGACAGAAATATTTGCCCACATACAACTTACTTTGTGTTGGTGAGAGACAGACAACGAACAAGGCAAATTCCATAGTATGTTAAAGCAATGAGAAAAAATAAAGCAGGGAGCTCAGAGGAGGATGACAGCCTTTGGAAGGGTAGCCAAGGCTGGACTCGGCAATCTTGCAAAGCAGGAGAAGTAGCAATGAGAGACAAAAGGGGAGAGCAAGGTCACAAGTTGAGTAAGGCAGAAAATCAGATTCAAACCCAAGCCTAAGCCAAGCTTGGGTTCTTTCCACTCAGCTGTAATCTTGCAAAGACTTTAATACTGGCATTCTCAAACACCTCCAGGATTAACTCTGCCCAATGCTGCCTAATTTTCAGAGATCAGGTGGCACTAACTAGCCATGTTGAATCCAAGAAAAAAAAGCGTACAAAGTCAGGCCATGGCTAATAAATCGTGGCTTTACTTGATAGTCACAGAATTTACAGACATACCCCCTCCCCCCACCCAAGGTCTAGGACTTGCCATTGTTTTCATGGACCACTCCTTTCTAGCAGTCTCTCTGACCAGGAGCTGATTTACCAGATGTGTGTCCTCTGGTTACTTCTCACAGAAGTTTGGCCATCCTCTCCAGGTCGCCTCATCTTTGATAACCTGAAGAAGTCCATCGCGTACACCTTGACCAGCAACATCCCTGAGATCACCCCCTTCCTGCTGTTCATCATCTTAAGCATACCCTTGCCTCTGGGTACCATCACCATTCTCTGCATTGACCTGGGCACTGACATGGTGAGCACCAGCTCTCTCTCTGGGCATTCCTCAGATAGGTCAAGTGTAGGGAAAAATCTGTCACATCAGGGGACAGGGCTAGAGTGTCTCTGTGTACTGGTCATTCCCACCCTACATCCTCCAGGTCCCTGCCATCTCCTTGGCTTATGAGACACCTGAAAGTGACATCATGAAGAGGCTTCCACGGAACCCAAAAACTGACAATCTTGTGAACCACCGTCTTATTGGCATGGCCTATGGGCAGATTGGTAAGCCTAGAGAAGTGAGGGCTGAAGGGAGGGAGACGGTTTCCTTGACTGGCTATTTAGACACCTCTGTTTAGAAGTCAGGGAGATAGTTTCTCAGCAACAAACTGTGCTTGGCCCTGGGACCACAAAGAACTGTTGATCTCTGATCTGCCCTTAAAGACCAGCGATAAAGGAAAAACCTACATAAAATGATAGCATTATGCCTTTCCACATGCCAAGCAAGTACTAAAGACATAACACGCTACAGGGGCACAAAGCATGCCAGCTCACCAGTTTTGAAGATATAGAGCTTTTAGGGAGGAAACAACTTAAAATTGAAGACAAGGTTTTGACTAGTAAGTAAGTAGGCAAGTATCCTGAACCAGCAGAGAAAGGAAATGCACAAAGCGTGGTTAGTAATGAGTACATTGTTTTGGTGGTGTTTAGTCTTGATAAGGAAGTAGTGGAAATAAGGCTGTAGACATTAGTATCAACAATGGGACCAATCTTGAAAAACGTCTAAGAACCATATAAGATCTCTGTCCTTAACCAGCTCAGTATGATGGAAGTGTTTCAGAGAGTAAGGTAGGGATGGAGAGGGAAGAGACTGGAGACAGAAGAAATCATCCAGGGGAGGAACTTTGTCTAAACAGCAGTGACTTGGGAGTCAGACCTGTTGGGAATCTGCTTCACTGCTTACTGCCTCTGTGGCCCCGAAGACACCTGAGTCCTGTCTTTTGATTTCCCCACTTAGGACACCAGTTCAGAACTGGAAGGAGCTGTGTTCACAGGAACTTACACCGTGCAAAGCTCTGTAACTAGTAGGCAAATGCTGCTATTGTAGCTATTGCTGCTGCTTAGCTGTCACACAATGGGAAGAATGAATTGATACCGAAGTCCTTTTCAGTTTTAAAATTATTTGATTCAGGGGGCTGGAGGGAAGGCTCAGTGGTCAAGAGCATATCTTGTCTTGCAGTGGACCCAAGTCCAATTTGAAGCTCCCGTTACCTATAACTCCAGCTCTGGGGGATCTGAAGCCCTCTTCTGACTTCTGTAAACACCATGAATATTCCTGCCCCTGACACATACACACAATTAAAACTACATGTGATTCAAAGATGATCCTAGCTGGACCAAAACGAGACTGAAACCCAGCGGGGCAAACTCCAAATCCTGCAGCTCCGTGTTTGGTGTCAGAGGGGGCTTAAGATGGCTCTGCTCTTCTGACTTAGGGTTTAGAAACAAATGTCATGGTTTGGAACAGAGATGGCAAGGTCAGATCACTGATGACAAGAATCTTCATCACTATGCAGATACACACTAACCCAGCTAGTAGCAAGGACCAGCCCACCACTTCTGTGATGTGTCTTTGGGTCCGTGCTCTGAAAAGACTCTCCTCCCTATTGTTGTCACTCACAGGGATGATACAGGCTCTGGCTGGATTTTTCACCTATTTTGTGATCCTGGCAGAGAATGGTTTTAAGCCTTTTGATCTGCTGGGTATCCGTCTATACTGGGATGATAGACACCTGAATGACCTAGAAGACAGCTACGGACAGCAGTGGGTAAGTAGGAAGGGCAGGGTCTGGGTAGTAGCTAATTAGACCGAGGAAGTCACCCAAGTGTGGTAGTGTAACCCCAGCACTTGGGAACCTGAGGTAGGAGGATTACCACAAATTGAAGGCCAGCCTAGGAACATAGTAAGTTCAAGGTTGGCCTAGGCTATATGCTATGAGTCCTTGTCTCAAAAAAATGTGAGATCAAATCTTAGTTGTTGAAAAGATACCTCTTACACACTTGTGGCTTCTGCCAGTTGAACCCCATGAGGCCGTCAGAAGTCCATGTTCCCATGATCCAGTAGCCAGTGATGCCCAAAGTTCTGACTATTCACCATACCAACATCTCCCCAACCCTCAACTCAACTCTTGTTAATTTTACATTCTATAACTCTTCTCTGCAGCCAAGATGTGGCATGATACTTATAGATAAAAGATTAAATCTAATTAAAAATAATTTTACATGACAAGAGTTTCTCTTACACACCGGAGACCTGTGGAGGTGGCAAGTGACAGGCAGCAGCTGAGAGCTCACATCTCGAACCGCAAGCAGGAAACAGAGAGTGCACAGGGAACAGCAGGAGGCTTCTGAAACTTCAAAGCCCACCCCCCAGTAACACACCTTCTCCAACAAGGCCGCACCTTCTAATCCTTCCCAAAGAGTTCCATCAACTGAAGACCAAGTATTCAAACATATGGGCCTATGGGGGCCATTATCATTTCAACCACCATATTCCGATTCCTGGGCCCCATAGGTTCCTGGCCATATAATAATGCAAAATGCTTTCAGTCCACCTTCAGAAGTCCCCAGAAGCCTTTCACAGTCTCAACACTGTTTTAAAGTCCAAAGTTTCTTCTCAGACTCAAGCAATCTAACTATAAACCCCAATAAAAGCAAAAAGCAGATTACGTACTTCCAACATAGAGTGGCATAGAATATACATTACTATCCCAAAGGGGATGAATCAGCACCTAGTGAGGAAATACTGGATCAAAGTAAAACTGAAATCAACAGGAAAAACTCCAGGTCCTATAGCTCTGGGTCTGGTGTCAGAGGGCTTGCACGATTCCACCCGTCCGGCATTGCCACCTGTAACTCACTTCCCGTTCTTAGACTGGTCCCACTCCCCGTCTGCAGCTCTTCTTAGCAGACATCTTCTAGCTTTGGCATCTCCAGCATCTTGGGGTCCAATGCAATCCAGACTCCACTTTCATAGCTTCATACCATGGCCTCTCAGAGCTTCATGGGTTGCTTTGTTACATGCCTGACTTCAGTCTCATACCCACAGAAGAATATTCCATACCCCCTCTGTATCCTTCATGACTTTAAAGCCAGCATCATGTGGATGACAACTTGGGGTAAACCCTGTCCCCCTTGGATTTCATTTGAGTCAGCTTTGATTTGTTACTGCTTTTTAGGAGCAGAGAATTTCTTAGGCTGTTTCTTTTTACAGGTTGGATGCTTACCCAGTGCTTACCTTGCATGTGGGGTCTTACCTTAGGGTGCCCCTCCCTTTATCCCAACACAAATCAGGTCTCTCCTTAGTCTCCTTATTGCTTTCAGCACATTGGGGGCAACATTAAACTTCCTGATATTCTTTTTCTCCTCAAATATATTTTGTATTTCTTTTTTGCCACACATTTTTTTTATTGTTGACCTACATAACAGTGATTACTAATAACCATGTGATAGAGTCAATGTTAGGTTATCTTGAAATAGCCTCTGCCAAAGAAACTAGTCTGTTACTTTTAAATTTAGCCTGAAGTAAGTTCTTAGGATGAGGGCAGAAAACAGTCACATTCTTTGCCAAAATATCACAAGAACCATCTCTAGTCCCCTGGCTAATATTCTTCCCCTCTCAAACCTCTTGAGCTAGGTCTCCACAGTCCACATAGATCTTGCCTTACTACTGTCTTCCAAACTCCTACTAGATTGACTTATTAAGCTCTGCTTACAGCATTCAACCACTTTTCCAGACCAAAGTACCAAAGTCTTCCATATGTCTCCAAGAAAACCACATGGTCTGCCACAGCAATACCCTACTCCTGGTACTAATTTCTGATTTAGTTACATTTCTTTTCTTTTTGTTTTTTTACATTTATTTTATTTTATGTGTATGTGTTGTTTTTGTGACCCATGGAGGTTAGAAGAGGCTGTTGGATTCCTTGGAACTGGATTTAAGTGTAGTTGTGAACCATCATATGGGTGTGCACACATGCATAAAGCATATCAAGTTAACAAATGTTTTTAAATAAGTCCAAGGGAGGCCAGGAAATATTGAAATTGATATATTAGAATGAGATGGAAGGATAAACAAGGAAGATAAAGATTCTTAAAATTTAAATTGCAGAAAAACTGTAGGTATTGGAAAGGATTTTTAGGATGTCTAAAGCTTAACTCTAAGAGCAAGCTGCCCACTTAGAGTGTGGAAGACAACAGAATTAGAGGGGATAAAAAACTGGGAAGCCATGGTGATGGAAGATTATTCATAAATATGAATATTTAAATCTCCAAAAAAAATGAGGACAAGAGTAGAAGTAGAGTAACAGTGAGTCAGATGCTAAACTCTCTAGGCGACAACAGGGTTGTCACAGACGGTGGTGCAGAGCAAGCTGGCACACAAATATGCTGGCTGCTCTGGACTTATGTTCCATTTTTGGCTCATCAATGTTTTTGTTTGTTTGGATTTTTTTGTTTGTTTGTTTGAGACAATGTTTCATTATGTAGACCAGGCGCTGGCTTTGAATATAGAGATCAGCCTGCCTCTACCTCCCAAATGCTGGGATTTAAGCTATGCACCACCACACCCACACATTTTTTTAACCTTTGTTTTCTAATCATGTAAGGTTTATTATTTCTATTCAAGTACAACTTTAGGTACACCCCAAATGGTTTTGTAGTTGGTATCTTAATATTGTGCAAACCCGCCTATTATCTATATTTAGAAACATGTTGTTTTGTTTTTAAACATAGTCTCTTTTCTCCAGTTTTTTTCCCCCAGTCTAATTTAGATACACCTCTTCTGTGTTCCTACAGTGTTCTTGGCTTCTTTGTTATAACTTAGCTATTGTATTGGCATTGTTAGTATTTTTATGCCTCCTACTAGATTCTACGCCCCTTATGTATGAAACACAAGTGAAAGAACCACAGAATGAATACGATAGTGCCTCCTGTCTACCATCCTATGGGGCCTTGAGCATGTTATGCAAGCACTCTACAATTGAGTGACAGCCCCAGCGTTCTGTCTGCTACTCTTATGGGACATTCCTCCCTGCTCTGAATTCGTATTGCCCTTTGGATCTCTCTTCCCTTCTGACCTATGACCTCTGGATTCTGCTGACCTAAGTCCACCTTCTTTTAATCATATTCCTAATTTAGTAAATTTAGTACTTACATAACATAACTTCAATAGGCAAAGCATGATGAAGAGACATAATTTTCAGTCATGCAGGGAAAGTATACAAATATTAAATGCAGTATGAAAAGTGTTATGAAAGCTATGTGCACAGTGCTAGAGCAATCCAGGGACAGCAAAGCTCAAGAAACTTTTGGGTATATCTAAACTCCTTTCTTGTAGCATGAATCCTAATTGGTCTTAATAATAAAAAACCAGAGCCAGATATCTGGGTAAATACTGGAAGATCAGTAAAGGAGCCAGCCACTAGAAAGACTTCTCACCTCTACCGAATCCTCAGCCTGAAAGGGCCGAGCTCCTGTCTCCACCCCACCTTATCACTTCCTCTCTCTGCCCAGCCGTATCACTTGCTGTTTCCTCCTCCCAAGTGCTGGGATTACAGGTGTGTGCCACCACTGCCTGGCCTCTAGTGGCTAGCTCCACACTCTGACCTCCAGGCAAGCTTTATTTGTGAGAGCACAAACAAAATACGACCGCACTTTCTGACCCAGATGTCACCTTTTCGCTCACACTACCCTCAGACCTATGAGCAGCGGAAGGTGGTGGAGTTCACATGCCAAACAGCCTTCTTCATCAGCATTGTGATTGTGCAGTGGGCTGACCTCATCATCTGCAAGACACGCCGAAATTCACTCTTCAGGCAGGGCATGAAGTGAGTGCCCACTAATAGCTACCAACCCTCCCCACACTCAAACATGCCACATTTCCTTGCCTTTTTTGTTTGTTTGTTTTTGTTTTTGTTTTGTTTTGTTTTTCGAGACAGGGTTTCTCTGTGTAGCTTTGTGCCTTTCCTGGATCTCGCTCTGTAGCCCAGGCTGGCCTCGAACTCACAGAGATCCGCCTGCCTCTGCTTCCCGAGTGCTGGGATTAAAGGCGTGCACCACCACCGCCTGGCATTTCCTTGCCTTTTCTTCCTATGTCTATTACACTCATCAATCTTTCTTCCCAGAAACAAAATTCTATTATTCGGAATCCTTGAGGAGACTCTCCTGGCAGCTTTCCTGTCCTACACTCCAGGCATGGATGTGTCCCTGCGAATGTACCCACTCAAGTGAGTAAAGAAAAGGATGCCAACACAGGGAGATCATTTGGGAGGAAGTGGGAGGAAATGTGTTTGAGTAGGACAATCACCAGGTATGGGACTGCCCAGACCAATGGAGCTGCACTCAGTGACTCAGAGATTCTTTTGCACTCCAATCCATGACCTTGATTTAGAGCAGTATTAGAGACTGGGTCAAGTGAACACAAGCCATTGGACTCGCCAATTCAGTAGACTTAGTGGTGTTTAATTGAGTGGAATTTTATGACAGCATCTAATGGAGCTGGAGGAGGATATACATTTCTTGGTCCTAATATAATCATGGCAATAGTCTAATTTGCCAGGTGGAGTGGCACATACCTGTAGTCCTAGGAGGTAGAATCAGGAACATCATAACCTCAAGGATATCTATGGTTACATAGTAAGTTTGAGGTCAACCTGGGATAGAAATCTTGTCTCAAAACAAAAAGCCAAATTTATGGATAGCTCAACTAATTCTTTTGTTTTTATACAAGTCTGTTTTAATGTGAGAATGTTTTAATATATGAGATAATTACTATTAATAATATATTAATCTGTTAATATACAAGAATGATCAGACTAACTTTTTTTCAAGACAGGGTTTCTCTGTGTAGCCCTACCTGTCCTGGAACTCACTCTGTAGACCAGGCTGGCCTCGAACTCACAGAGATCCACCTGCCTCTGCTTCCCAAGTGCTGGGATTAAAGGCATGCTCTACCATGCCTGGCCATACTGAAATTCGTATTGTCTGGTTCCTTCTCTTATTCAGTTCTCAGGTTTTTCTTGTGTTTTGCTTGAACATCAATATTGCTGATGGATTTTCCAGACAGAGTCTCATGCTCATTTACCCAGGCTGACTTTGTAATTGCTGCATAGCAGAGAATGACCTTGAACTCCTGATCATCCCACCTCAGTCTCCCAGTGTTGGGATTATAGGTGTGTGCCACCATGCTTGGTTTTAGTTGGTAATCTTAAAATTTACGGAGAAACTGGGGGGTGGGGTAGCTCACTGACAGTGTGCTTGCCTCATCTGCACAAGGCCCTGGACTCTATCCCCAGCATTGAAACGCTAAGTCTAAAATTTACCAAGAAAAAGGCAGAAAATCCTGCCCCCATGTCACCTGCCCCCATCGCCACCACGTCACCTGCACAGGCAGCCTAGAAGAATCATTTAGTGTGAATTCTTACAATTCATTTCCGACGTTTTCACATGCTTTGCTCTCCTACCCGTCCCTTGCAGTGTTATACACACTGGTTCATTACAATACAGGTGCTCGATTAATAGTCAACGGTGGGACTAGCCTTAGGCATTGACAATCCTAGGTTTGAAAGTCAACTCTGTCTATTTTGTGACTTCAAAGAAACGTGCAACTATTCTGAGCTTCAGCCATCAGCACACCTCTAGCAGGGCTGGGTATGTGGTTTAGTGGCAGAGCACAGGCGTATCTTGTGAGACCCTAGAATTGCGCCCAGCACTGGGGGGAAAAAGAGACTGGCAGAGCGTTGAGAATTACAGGTAGAGCTTGGTTTTAAGCGCTGAGCATGCTTGGCTCACAGAGGGTGTTTTAACAGTAACTTTGCTGGATGTCGATAACAAACGGAAGTGAACTCTACTGTACTCTGTGCACCTTGGCCACAGCACTTAGCACCTCATGTATTTTGTGTGCCTATTCATCTCTTTTCTCTGACCTCCTCGAGCTAAAACACCATCGTGTAATCTTTTTTTGTTTTCCCAATACCTTACACAGATTCAGGGTATACATATAAATGTTGTTCAATAAATGGAAAGGTGTTTGTGTATTAATGTTTATATCTGTGACGTGTGTAGCAAATGAACCCTGACCTAAGTCTGTACTGTCCAATGTGCCACTGTCCATACGTGACTACTAAGCTCTTGAATATGACTAATGAGCATGAAAATATGTGTTTGTAATTTTAATTTGCTTAAAGTTACAAACTAAAGCAACATTAAATATGTCTATAAACACAATTTGGGCTGCATAGAGTGGCACTATAATCTACAGTCTCAGCAATGTAGGAGACTGAGGTGGGAGAATCATGAATTTGAGGCAACCTTGGCAACATAAGACCCCCTTTTTTTGTTTGTTTTGTTTTGGTTTTTTGAGACAAGATTTCTCTGTGTGTTTTGGTGCCTGTCCTGGATCTCACTCTATAGACCAGGCTGGCCCCAAACTCACAGAGATTCGCCTGGCTCTGCCTCCCGAGTGCTGGGATTAAAGGTGTGCACCACCACTGCCCGGCCATAAGACCCTTTAAAAAAGAAAATTAAAAAGGAAGGAAAATAAAAGATAATTTTATTCTTTTGGACTGCATTTCCTTTTAGCCATTGAAAATTACATATCCCAAACCTGGATATGGTGGATGCCTGTGATCCTAGCATGTAAGAGATGGAGCCAGAAGGATCCGGAGTTTAGGGACATGCTTGGCTACACAGCAAGTTCAAGGCCAGTCTGGGTGATGAGATCCTGCAGAGAGGGGTAGCAGAGACAATTTAGTAGCTAAATTAAGATAGGTGAGCAGTACAGGATACCCACCAGATTTCCAAGATTTAGTATTAAAAGAAAAATGTAAATTCTCATTAGTAATGCTTATATTGATTGGCATGGGGGTGTATGCCTGTGTCTCAGCACTCAAAGGCTGAGGCAGGAGGATCCCAAGTTTGAAGGCTGCTTGAGTCATGTAGAAAGACTGTCCCTTAAAACAAAACAGAACAAAATAATATTTGTATTGATTACACATATGTTGAAATGGTATTTTGGATATATTGAGTTAAATAAAAGTATTAAAATTTCTTGTGTTTCACTTATCTTAATACGGGCACTAGAAAACTTTAAATTTCACAGGTGGTTTGCATTATCATTTTCTCTTTATTTTCTCTCTGTGTGTGCGGCTGTGTATGCGTATGCTGTGTGTTCCTACATGAGTGCAGGCGTACATGTGCCACAGTATACATGAGGAGGTCAGAGGACAACTTCCGGGGTCAGTCTTCACCTTCCACCTTGTTAGAGACGAGAGTCTCTCCGTTGTTCACTGCTGCATGCACCAGGCTAGCTGGTCTACCTGCTTCTGGAGATCCTCCTGCCTCTGCCTCCCATTTCCCACTAGGGGATTACAGAGGCTTGTGTTACTGCGTCTGGGTTTTGCATGAGTTCTAGGGATCCGAACACAGGTAACCAGGCTTGTGCAGCAAACCCTTCGTCCGCTGAGCCGTCATCTCCATCCACCTCCCCACCCTCGCATTATAGCGCTGTTGAACAGTGTTGGTGATTTATGCCCGGTTCTCTGTCACTCAAGGGTATAAAACTCCTTGAGTCCATCTTCCTGGTCCTTAATTATAGAAAGGGTTCAAAAGGGGGAAAAAGAGTCTGCTTGGCAATATGAGATTACATATAAACACACATAAATAAGTGTACATATTCCCTTCCATAACTGCAAGAAAAAGCAACAGGGACAAAGGAGGGACTCTCTCATCAGCTCATGAAAGTCAGCTGACAATCTCTATAAATGCTGCATTTCACTCTGGACATGACATTTACCATATTGCCATTGGCATTTTAGATTTGTCTTGTGTCTTTCCACTCCACCCCCAATCCCTTAGCACTCAGGCTCTGACCTCCTCACAGGGAGCACCTACTGTGTCTCAGTTCACCTCCCCCTCTCCAGCACCCAGCTCAGTCTCCGGAGTTCCCATGCACCATTGCTGTTTACCCTTCTCTGGCCCCTGTATCTTCAGCCACACTGACCAATGCTTGCTCTCTGCAGGATAAACTGGTGGTTCTGTGCCATTCCCTACAGTGTTCTCATCTTCATCTATGACGAATTCAGAAAACTCACCATCCGTCGACGGCCTGGTGGTAAGGCTGCCCTGGACCTCGCTCTTAAGTGGTCAATAACACTCTAGAGAGCTGTCCCATCCCGTCTGGCTCCTCCACTGGCTTTCTTTACCTCACTGTCTGTCCTTTGCTCTTCCTGGACCCTTGTCCTCTACTCCTGACTCCACGTGGTCCTCCCAATGCCCAAGGGCCCTGTTCCATGAGGCAGGCTTTCCACCTGCCCCTTATCTGCCCTTCTGCTGAGCTCGCCTGCACAACCCCTCCTGATGACCCCCTCAGTTCACTTTGTCTCTTCTCCACAGGATGGCTGGAGAAGGAGACATACTACTAAATGCAGCAGAGGAAGATCTTCTCATGACGTTGGTCTCACGAAAGCTGAGACTAAGTGTGACATGACATCTAAGATAAAGCTGAGGGGAGGGCAGAGACACTGGGTTGGATTTACTCTGGAGGAGACAGACCAACATTCCTGGGGCTGGACCAAGAGCATCTGGTAGGGGATGGGGTGGGCTGGGGAAAGCCCAGCCTGCTCTGCCTGGAGCCCGGCGAGGAGGCGCACAGTCTTGTTACATCCAATAGACAGTCTAGAGAGTAAATATTTGGAACAGCCCTCACCTAACTCGGTGTGTGGAAGTCTGGTTTTGGGGGAACAGAGGGTGCTATAAAGCTCCCTTCCTACACCTACGTTGTACCTGGGCAAGGGAGACCTCCAGGGACCTGATAGGAGGCTGAGAAGGTACTAGAATGAAGCATCTGGGGCTGGATGTGGTGGCACATACCCTTAATACCAGCACTTGGAGGGCAGAGGCAGGTGGATCTCTGTGAATTTGAGGCCAACCTGTCTACGTGACGAATTCCAGGCCAGGCAGGGCTACACAGTGAGATCCTGCCTTTAAAAACAGAAGATTAAGCATATTTGTTGCTGAAGGGTATTTCCCATTTTAAGATCAATCTCTGATGCCCTGTCAGTGTAAAGGACAAGAGGATACCCCCAAAGTCTAGCTGGAACCAGCTAATGAAAAGGAGATGAGAGAAGACCAGCTGAGCTACATTTTTTTTTGAGCTACGTCTTGTAGAGGTGTCATAGCACCCATATCTGTACCCACATTTGGGACTTATGGGGCCAAATAATCTAGACTCTGACTTGGATTTCCTGCGACCAGACTACAGGCCATAGAGTCGTTGCTCTAGAAGAGACGTAACAATATCAGGTCCAGCAAGGTTCAATGACTTGGGAATGGTCACATGGGGGTGGTCCCTCCTCTAGGGTAGCCTGGTGGTCCCTGTCCATTAGTCCTGTCATCAGGACATCTCTATCCCATCCCATTCTTTAACCTTTTCTCTCGGTTATGACCTTGAGACAGGCTATATGCGTGCTGGGCAAATACTGTATCGCTGAGCTACACCCTGAGCCCTGGACCCGAGCTTTTACTGGTCTGATCTTAGTGAAAAGGTGCAGGGAGCAGCCTCGCTCCTACCCACCCTCCTGCCTAGGTTCCTCCCCACCTTGTCTTCCCCTTCATGCACTCGTTTCTGCTCAGTGAGCACCTCTGCTTTGCGGTATGGCTCCCAGTTCATTCAGGTCCTTTTTAGAGCTCCCAGCCCCAATGATGCAGAGGAATGCTGAGGACCACGGGGAGGAAATCAGCAGCTGTTACCAAAATGCAACATATGTATGTGCAACCTGCACACTTCCCGGCGTCTCGGCAAGGGCCAGACCCACCATCAGTCCTCAGCACTCCGTTCCCACCACTCCACTCTGTTCCGTAGAACTAGAGCCTCGTTCAGGATCTTTTACCACTAACCACTTTTCAAACTAGTCTTACAGTGGTCACTGGGACCAAACACGGTGACAAGCAAAACAAATAGAGCTCTATTGCACGCTGGCAGAAAACAAAACGAAAACCAGGTGTAGCCAGGCCCCCTTTCTCTGTATCCGGCCCCTTGCTCAGAGGTTTCTTTCCACTCCTTTCCTCTTCCAGCACAAGGTCTCCTGGGGACAGAGCTATATCGGTCTGGGGTCCACCCTGGCTGCTGACAGGGCTGAAACAGACCCTGGAAGATGGAAGCAGGGGTGGGGAGGTATGTGAGTGAGATGGGGAGGGGGAGGTGGAGGGACCAGCTCCTCAAGTTTCAGTAGTGAGGAACTTTGAGTGTCTGGTGGGTTAAAAATACTGACGCCCCAACTCAGGGTCATTTGATACGGGTGGCTGAGGCGTGTTAAATCCAGGGGCCTGCACACAGGGAGCCTGGAAGGAAGGGGGCTGAGTAGACAGCACTGAGCGAAGCGACAGCAGGAGCTGAAGAGGTGAAGGGTGGAAATGGAGCCAGAAAGGGCCACCAGTGGCGAGTGGCGGCCGCATAGGAGGAGCTGAAGGGACCAGGGTCATCGTGGAGTCCCGTCTCATTCCGAAACTCCAATTCATGATGGAAGAAATCTAGTTCTCCATTGTCTGTTCAGACATTTACCTCTCCCCAGAACCCTGCAGAGACAAGACACCAAGGCTGGATCTCCTCATGAACAGGCCTGCCCATCCCTCCTGGGTGGCCTTTGCAACCAGGGTCCTAAGCTCTGCCTGGCACATCAGGCACTCTCCTGGGAGATCAAGAGACAGGATTCTGGGATCTCCCCAACTCCAGTGCCATGCTTGGGCTGTCTCTGGCCTCTCCTGCTCCAGGGACAGCTGTCCCTCTTGTACCCACTCCTGCTGTGTTCTTAAGAAGGTTAAGTTAGCTGCATAAGGTCTGCCCCATGGCAACGGAAGAAGTTATTCAGCTAATGAAACTTCACGTTTCTACCTTAGATGCAAAATAAACACTATCCTTCTAGAATGAGAAATATCGTGCACAGGGGACAAGGAAGGCTGACTTTAATGATCCCCCTTGAGCCTCAGTTTACCTATATAGTATGAGCCCTAGAAGATCATAAAAGGGGTCTTGCTAGACCCTTAGAGCTAAATTCAACTCTTCCCCTCCAAGCTAGGAGCCTGGAATTACAGCTTTCACACCTCCAGCTCTGCTTTGGGTCTCAGATTCACAGAATTAATCCACAGCCTTGGGTAAGGGCACAGGGCCCACCTCTTCCTGTTTACCTCATGTTGATTTTTCCCGTGATTATACTGGATCATCTGTGCCTTATCAAAGACATAGGAATAAATAGTAGCTATTAGCTCTCATTAGAATCATGCAACCTGGGGAATCCTCTCAGCCCACTATGTCCTAGAAACGGAGTCCCACAGGATCAGGGCAGAGAACATTCAGAGGAAGCAGCCAAGCAGCAGTCCCTTCCTCAAAGTGGTCCTCACACGCAGAGAAAGGCCAGGTCCACATCCCTACAGGATGGAGTATGGGCCAGCCCTGTCCTTCCCCCTGCATTCCTGAGTTAGGACCGTTGAGTGAGGCAGAGGAAACAGACTGGAGCTAAGCCAGGTCTCTGGTCTTGGACTCCACTCCATCTTTTATTCAGAGAATGATCTCATCCTTGGTCCACGTTCTTTAAAGGGAACTGCAGGGGGTTTCTTTCCTGGAGCCTGGAATGCACTTTTATGGCCCCTGCCTCCTCCATAAGATCAAAGAAATAGACTTTACCTATTGATGATCGCCAGATTTTACAAGTCAGAAGAAATACCAGGTTTCCCCCCATTTCATCCTGTATTTTCAGTTTAGCCTCTGACCCAAACTACGTTCTCCTCTTCGCCTACATTTCTTTCTGATTAGCCTTGTCCTACCCTGGGATCCCCGGTTACCCCTACACCTCCCCTCCTCCAGCCCCGGCTTCACTTACCCCTAACTCATCTGATCTTATTTTTAGATCCGGCATCTCTCCCTTTCTCTTTCTTAATATGGCGATGAGCTCTTAGGCCCGCATGGGGCCAGGGGCTGAGGAGCCCTGGACACTGGGGGAGGGGGAAGGAAGGAGTTGTTGGGAGCCTAGGGAAGAGGTGTAGGAGGCGGGAGGATCCAGGCTCTCATGGAGCTGTCCTGGCCTCAGAAGGTTATCCATCTCTCCTGCCAACCACAGAGACATATTTAGACAGGACCAGGTGGGGACGGAGGGGTGCCAGTTTCAAGGGGCAGCTCCGGTTCCCTGCCCGCCCCTGCCCCTGTCCCTCCTCCTGACCCTTTTTCACTTGGCTCTATCGGCAGTTTCTCCGGGACCCAGCAGTGTCCTCTGTCCACTGCTCTGGCCCACTCCCTACCCCACCCCCACCTGGAGCCCCTAACTCAGGATTCTGTATCCAGGGGTACCTCCCCATCTCAGCTAAACCTCCTCTGAACCAGGCGAGCAGACCCAGATCCCACTACCTCCATGAGAGCTACCGACAGGATGGGGGCCAGGGCAGTGGCCAAGCTGCGGCTAGCACTGCTGTTTGTACTGGTGCTGGGGACACCCAAGTCAGGGGTCCAGGGGGAGGAAGGGCTGGACTTCCCCGAATACGACGGCGTGGACCGTGTGATCAATGTGAATGCAAAGAACTACAAGAATGTGTTCAAGAAGTATGAGGTGCTGGCCCTCCTCTACCATGAGCCCCCTGAGGACGACAAGGCCTCCCAAAGACAATTTGAGATGGAGGAGCTAATCCTGGAGGTGAGTAGAGGAGAGCAGGCCTGAAGAGCATGCCCAGTCCCCTCTGTGAGCCCCATGTCTGAGGGTGGCGGCCGGGGTAAGAGCATCACAGGGTCTTTGTCCTCACAGAGAGCATGACTGGAATGCGGCCTTAGCCAAAAGAAAGAGACTCAGGGACCAAGGTCCTAGCCTTATGGTACAGGAGCTGTAAGGGTCTGCCCGCTCTGTGCTGTAGGAGGCAGGGTACTAGGTTTGGCTGGGATGGGGGGGTGGTGCTGTGTGCAGTACTATGCATTGCGTTCCCATACCACCAGTATATTCCCCTAGCCAAAGTGTGCTCCTCTCACACTCTTGGGGCTGCACTCCAATACCCAAACAGCAGGAATGTAAACATGATTGATATTTTATTTACCTATAACTGACTACATAGTTAAATGACTATATAGTTATGTGACTGCATAGTTAAATATCTTCTAGAGGCCTCCCACGGCCCTCCCAGCCCAGTCCCGTCCCTCTGCCTCCTCCAATTCCTCTTTTGTCCCTACTGGGTCAAACAAAAGTCCTCACTGGAAAATTCTTATGAAGAAGGCTTCAGCATGCTTTCCCCATCTTTTCTTTCAGAGAAGAGATTTCTTTTCCCCCCAATCTGACTTTACCCACAGTAGAGACAATTAATACAAAAAAAAAAAAAACAAAGAGGAAGGAAGCTTTATGACTGAGATGCATGGCCACACACATCCTTAAGGGGGCTGGGATATGTCTGTGTTTCCCTGTCTGAACTTCCTGGGCCCTGCTCTGGCTTGGTGATACAGAGAGGCCCCACTTTGTATTGAGCTTGGAATATTTCAGTATAAGACACCAGACCCCAGGCTTGCATTTCTGTGAGCCCTGTCAGGCTCTGGAAACCGCTGTCTGATTAATGAGCCAAGTATTTTTATCCTGAGTGCTCAGTAGCCTCTGCCATCCACCTGCCACCCGCCCTTCCGTTCCCCTAAGAATCAGTGTGCTGCAGTGCCGGGTGGGGTCCTGCTGCAAAGTATGCCCACGGCAGAAAGAACCGGGGTGCAGTGCTGGGTGGGGAGGCTTGTGGGATGGTGACCAGCCTGTGTGACTGGCTAGATGCTACAGTGCTACAGGAAGGAGGAGATGGGCCTGGGAGTCGAGCGAGCGCTGCTTAGTTTCTGCCAGTAGCTCTCCCTCCAGGGGTGATGAATGGTGACCTCTTGACTGTCTGGCCTTTCCCAACCCTCAACAGCATGGTCAACTCCCCCGTCCCCCCCCCCCACCGCCCCCATCCTCCACTGTTCTCACTTTGGGAGTTACTTGAGGATCCCAAATCCCCCTATGCTGAGTTTGGCCTTTGATTAGGATGGAAGGCAGGGCCCACCCAGCCTTTCATGGAAGGTGAGACGCCTCAGCTTCCCTCGGGAACACTGCAATGAGCAGTAAACACGCATGATCTTTTAAAAAGCTGAATCAAAGGGCTGGAGAGATGGCTCCGAGGTTAAAAGCACTGACCACTCTTCCAAAGGCTCCGGGTTCAATTCCCAGCACCCACATGGCAGCTCACAACTGTAACTCCAGATCCAAGGGACGCGACACCCTCACACAGACATACATGCAGGCAAAACACAAATGTTCATTTGAAAAAAAAAAGTTGAATCAAAGACAGGCTAGGATTATAGGGTGTCTGGGAATAGTCTGGATCTTAACAAATGATCAAGGTCAATGTTTGAGCTTCCTGTCTCTCAGTTGTCCTGATGATGGGAAAGCATTACATGGGGAAGGGGTTAATAAGAATTCTAGGGGCTAATTTTAATTCTGACTCCTTCTTTCAGTTAGCAGCCCAAGTCCTAGAAGACAAGGGTGTTGGCTTCGGCCTGGTGGACTCTGAGAAGGATGCAACTGTGGCCAAGAAACTGGGTAAGGGAGGGGAGGAGGGGCAAGACCAGAGAGGCCTAGGTGGAGGGCTTGGGGGGACCTGAGGGGCTCAGGAGCTCTTCTACCGTATCTATTCTGAAGTGGGGAGTGGAGTCTGAGATCAGGAGCTATTCTGTATAGAGACCTATGCATGCTCCAGTCCCAGAATGAGATGGAGTGGGGTGGGGTGGTGGCCTTCTTTATGCTTATCTAGAAAATGGCTAAGGATGGGCATGAGGGTGGGCACGGTGGCTCATTCTTGTCGTACTTGGGAGGATGAGACTGCAGTGTTGTGGGCTCAAAGCCTCCTGGGTTACATAGTGAAACAAAAAAAATGCATGTAGATACTTTGCTTTGTAAAGTAACCTAAGTAATTTAAACACACACACACACACACACACACACACACACACACACACACACTCACACACCCCTGAGGAAAGACAAGGAAACACAGCTAGGGTAGGAAGCAAAGGGGAAATCAAGGAATACAGGTACAGCAGAGAGACCTTCTGCAAAGTCCCTTTTCAACTCCTCCCCCTTCCCTCCCCCTTCCCTCCCCCATCCCTCTTCCTCCCCCTCCCCCCTCTCAGCAGAGCCCAGATGTTACTTCGCCCGCCACCAGGCGGCAGCACAGGCTGGACACCGGATGTGGATGGGGGAAGGGTAGTAGCAACAAGTCATCTGGATTGGCAATAGTTAGAGACGCTGCTGGCAGAAATATTCGGCCCTGTCTGTCTAGGCAGAGCAAGGGAGCCGTGTTGCTAGAATCCGCATCTTTCCAGTTTCCTCCCCTCAGACCCCACCTGCTCCCCGCACCCCACTCCTCGCCCCAGCCTCTTAGCCTACTCAGCTGTGAGGCTAGCTCCTGGAGGAGATTCAGAGACACGGACATGAGAATAATGCAGGGTTTAAGGGACTGTTGAAGATGGGTGGGGGAGAGAAACGGAGAGGTGGAGGAGGCTGAGTCCACTGGGTTATCAAGTGGGTTGTAACCAGAAGTTAGACTCAGGACAGGCTGGGGTCATAGCTCACCTCCCATGCGTTCCTTAGGACTAACTGAAGAGGACAGTGTTTACGTGTTTAAAGGAGATGAAGTCATCGAGTATGATGGTGAATTTTCTGCGGACACTCTGGTGGAATTTCTGCTTGATGTAAGGGTTCCCTGAGCCTGATAGCCTTGACATTTCCAATGCCCTTTAGTCCCTACTAATCTACCCTACACCCTACACACACACACCATAGACACCGCAAACCAGACACACATATACTACATAGGATGCACACATACCACATGCAACATACAACAGATATCACATACATATCACATAGATCACAGTGCACACAAAAAATACACATACCATGCATAAATGCTCAAACAACACATAACACATCATATATATGTACCACATATACCAAACACACAACATACATCCAATGCACACTCATATGCAGCATACATGACACACAACACACATATATCACACATAACATGCAACATATACAATTTATATCAGACATATACCATGCACATCAGACCCATAAATAAACCACACATACACATACAACAACATATCACAAACATATATCCCTTGCCAAACAGAAGATACAGAACATACACATCACGCACATTGCACAACACCTAGACCACACACATGTACCATTAGCAGTGTACAACACACGGGCCACATTGTCACCCTCTACCAACATCTGGCTCCTCTTCTAGTCCCCTGTCTTTCCCCTAGATGCCTCTACGGATCCTATCAGTGAGAACAGAAATGATCTCCTCAATGGTCTTGTTCTTCCAGGTCTTGGAAGACCCTGTGGAATTGATTGAAGGTGAACGGGAGCTGCAGGCATTTGAGAATATTGAAGATGAGATCAAACTCATTGGCTACTTCAAGAGCAAAGACTCAGAGCGTGGGTAACAGCTCCACCGCTCCCCTCTCTGACCCTGCATGCCACCTGCCCTCCTGCCTTCTTTGGCTCTGAACTTCCTGTCCCTCTCTTTCCTTCTGATGGTCAGCTCCCTCATCTGTCCTATCTCCCTGTGCTCTGAGGCATTCCCAAACACCCCCAGTCCACATTCCACCATTTCCTCCACAATTCTATTGTATTGTATTCTCAGAGAACTGGAGGTTAGAGGGAATGGGTCTCATTCTGTGACCCACATGTCAAGAAAGATCTGCAGAGAAGCCAAGGGGTGATTCTCTGGCAGATCCTGAGAATGACTAGCCCTTCTTCCCCTTCAGATTACAAAGCCTACGAGGATGCAGCTGAAGAGTTTCATCCCTACATCCCTTTCTTCGCTACCTTCGACAGCAAGGTTCTCTTCCCTGTAGTCATACTGGGTTCCCCTACACTCTTAAGTTGCCTCCAGGCTTCTCTTCCAAAATTGATGGATGGGGTCTTGGTCCCATTCTACACGCTGGTACTCTCCACCCCAAACTCATCCCTTCCTTCTCCTAGACTTGAAGGGAAGGGGGCACTGGATTGTCTAACCCACCTTTGTCATGGTAAATTAACCCAGAGAAGACACTCCCCCAGTGCCACTGTGGTAGTGACACAGACCCACATTTTCTGACTCCTTTTCTGCAGCTTGTTCCCCCTTTATCCTGGTTCTCACTCTGACCCTGCATCTCCTACTCCACACCTCTTGTCTGCTTCCTCAAAGGTGGCAAAGAAGCTGACCCTGAAGATGAATGAGATTGATTTCTATGAGGCTTTCATGGACGAGCCTGTGACCATCCCAGACAAACCCAACAGTGAAGAGGAGATTGTCAACTTCGTGGAGGAGCACAGGAGGTGAGGACTGAGCAACCCTCTTAGTGAGGCAGGTTCCTCCTGGGGCTAGAACACCAACCAGTCTGTGAGGTGAGCTGGGAAACTTAAGCCCACCTGGAAGACAGCCTCCGCTGGAGATGAATACACTTCCGGGCATTGGTAGTGAGTGCCTGTGTTCTGACCAGGGGCTTATAAGGCACCTTCTCTCCGTTGTTAAATTTAACTCTTTTACCATCCTCAGTGAAAGAGGCGTCAAGGGGAAGAAGAGTCAGAACTGGGATTTAAGCTTTAACTCAGTCCCATACCTTTGCTCATTTGCGACACTAGCAGCTGTCAACAGAGGTAGAGGGGCAAGAACTTTGCCTCCCAGTGGCTGTTAGGCAGTGTTTCCAGGACATTTTTGGTTGTGAGGAGTGTTGCTGGTATTCAGTAATTAAAAGTCAGAGATCCTATTAAGCATCCTACAGTGCACAGGACACTCCCCTCCCCCCTCCGTCACCACCCCCCCACCCCCCCACCCCCGTGTCAGCGATGCTGAGCAACCCTGCCCTGCACTCACACATCGTTCTCTGCCTTCATGTGACTCCACGGCTAGAAGTACCCACTCATCAGTCTAAATACCACTTACTCTCTCCCACTAGATTCTGGCCTCCTTCACTGGGGCAAGCCGTGTTTGCATAGTTTAACTCTGGCCAATACCTAACTCAGTACTTGCAGAGTATCTCAGCCCCTCCCCACTCCTGGTACCAGGAAGTGAACCCAGGGCCTGGCACACATTAGGCATGTAATTCTATTGAGCCCAGGCTGACAATTTCATTGAATGAGTGAATGAAAAAATAAATGACTACCCTGATAGCCAGTTCTTACCTTTCCCCGACAAAGTCTCTCTTCCAGCCATTCCCTTCCCACTAACCATTGTTTAGCAGCCATGCAATGGCCCAGGCCTGATGCCCAGAGCTTAAATTTGCTAGCTGGCTTTGTTCTGGGATACAAGCTGTCTATGCCCTAGGCCTGACCCAGAGGTGGCTTCAGCTGTGGGGACCTTTTGGAGGGAGATGTTCTTCGCACCCACTGAGTAGGGACCCTCTGTCTCTCTTCTAGATCGACTCTGAGGAAACTGAAGCCTGAGAGTATGTATGAGACCTGGGTGAGTACCTCTCCCAGGACCTGGTGCTTAGAAAGGACCAGGACCTTAGAAATGGCTCTCCCTGCTCTTCCTTGTGGCTTTTGTTGGGGGATGTGGGGGGAAGAGCAGTATCTCAGTCAAGGTTTTTGTACTGAAGAACACATCTCAGATGACAGGCATAAGTGAATGAATATGACAAGGCAGTTTCAAACTCTGAGGGTAAAGGGATTCCCAGAGTTGAAAGGGTATCGCTCAGAAAAGAGTCACCACCATGAAAATACAAGCTGGCATCCCGTGATTCGGACTTAAGCAACATCAGGGGACTGGCCAGGAGTAGAGTAAGGTCTCCCCCAGCTCTAACCCTGCTCCTCTCCTCACCCTCCAACAGGAGGATGATCTGGATGGAATCCACATTGTGGCCTTTGCAGAGGAAGCTGATCCTGGTGAGGAAGGAACACTGAGGTGGCCTGGGGGAAGCCAGGGGTGGGTGGCGTATTTGTTGCATCACAAGCCCACAGGGAAGGCATTCCTGGGAGTTTGCAAGCAGCCTGGGGCTTGAAATGTGCTAGCGTAGGAAGCCAGGAGACAGGCCTGGATCCCTGTCTCCCTTTCCTCTCTGCTCCACCTCACTTTTCTCGCTTCTGCTCCTTCCAAGATGGTTACGAGTTCTTAGAGACTCTCAAGGCTGTGGCCCAAGACAACACGGAAAACCCTGACCTTAGTATCATTTGGATTGACCCTGATGACTTCCCACTGGTAAGAGGCCTTCCTCAAGCTCTGGGATCCTAAGGTGGGGACATGGCCTGGGACGACTTTTTTGTTTCAGAATTCCTATCCCTACATCCTCGTTGGGGACCCAGAAAGTTACGCCTGCTGCATGCTCATGAGCAGTGTAGTCACAGAGGGCATCCTGAGCAAGGGGAATGGGGACGAGAAGTGAATTGCACGGGACATAATATGTGATTCCCAGATCAGACGGGGACAGGTAATTAGGTACCAGAGCTGAAAAGCAGTACTCTGGTGAGCAGCTGGGTACAACCCCCCAACACCTAACATTTATTGTTAAATGAGCAAGCAGGAATGTGACAGAATACTGATGATTGCCAGGAAAAAGTGCTTATGCTAAGACATGTAGGAACTGGGCTGGAGAGATGGCTCAAAGGTTAGAGCAGGCGCCGCTCATCCAGAGGACCTGAGTTCAGTTCTCAGTACCCATGTATGGTGATTGTTCAGCTACAGGGGATCCATACCGCTTCTGAAGGCATGTACACACAAGGTAAAAACTCATACAAACATATAAGTAAAAATAAGAAAAATAAATCTTAACAAAAGAGAGATGTAGGAACTGAGTTGTCCAAAGGTACACAGCCAATCATAAGCAGAACAAAGCAGCCAATCATAAGCAGACCCATGAACAAAGCAGGGTTTCTGTTCTACTTCTCCTCCCAAGGGAGAAACTGCCTTCCTCATCTTTCTGCTTGGAGGTTTCTACTCTTTCACTGATTAGCTTTACCATGGTGAGGCTGCCATCCATTCATTGCCAATTCATCCTGCCTCCTTTTATCCCTGGTCCAACTCTCATCCTCCGATGGACTTGTGTCCTCCTATCCTCTGTTAAGTTGATGTATTTGGTTCTCTCCACAGCTGGTTCCGTACTGGGAGAAGACGTTTGACATCGACTTGTCAGCTCCACAAATAGGAGTTGTCAATGTTACAGATGTGAGTTTCCTTTCCTCATCCCTGGCTATGTACCAGATCATCTTCCACCCAAGTACTAACCAGGCTCAACCTTGCTTCCATGATCAGATGAGACAGGGTGTGGTTAAGGTGGTGTGGCCCTCTACAGAGCACCAGCATCTCAGTATAGCTAGTTCTCTTCCAAACTGCTGCTAACTAGGAAGCAAACACTGCCCAAGAACAGGAGACATTCTGATGTAATGGCTGGACCTGTGGGGTGGGAAGGCATGACCTGAGCATTTGAATCATCCACTCGCTGGAATCACGTGGTCATTCTTCAAAGTCCAGTTCAACTTCTTTGTCCTCTGTTAAGTTTCTCTTAGGAATTACTCCCTCTATGGCACCCTTGGAGCTCACTGGCATTGAGAACTTGCCTTTTAGCAGCCTATCTTTTCTAGTAGATACGTATGTGTTGAGCTGAATTGAGTAGTGCAGCTTCTGCTTTCATGGTATTCTCAGTCTAATGGAATAGGCATATTATACCATTAAGGCTGGCTCTGGAAAATTTTATAATATAAATAAAATGCTAGCAAGGCTGTGACTTCTGCTTGAGAGACCCGGAGTTGAGTTGAAGAGAAAGCAGCATTACAATGGAGATCGTGTAGTGTACCAGACTTCAAAAGGGGCAAGTGTGAGTCTGCAAGCTGAGAGTAGAGAGGGCTGCAAGGACAAAAGCCAGGTCAGGAGGCATGGTGGTGCATGCCTGCAACCCAAGCGCTGCAGAGGCAAAGGCTGGAGGACTTACTTCAGTGAGTTCAAAGCCAGCCTGGGTTTCACAGCAGACCATGGGGCCAGCCAGCCAAGGCTATACAGCAAGTACACTTTTGGGGGGGGGGGCATTTGAGACAGAGTTTTTTATTTTTTTATTTTTTATATAGCCCTGGCTGTCCTGACCAGTTTTGTCTCAAACTCAGAGATCGACCTGCCTCTGCCTCCTGAGTGCTGGGATTAAAGGTGTGCGCCATCAAGAGCATATCGTTATCATAAAAAAAAGTAAAAAAATAACACTACTACCAACAAAAAGACAGCAAAAAAAGTGAATAACAGGTTTGATTTTTAGAGTTTAGGATCACTGAAGCTATTACTAGAAAGATCATTTTATGAAAATCCCAGAGTGTTGGCACCTCTGACTTGATTCTGTTGGCCATGAGTGGCCATCATGCTTTCACATCACAGACATGGTAGAGATGTATGCTTGCAGCAGCTCAGGACGGCAACTGTAAAGGAGACAGACCGAAGGGAGGCCTTTAGCCAACTCACCTTTGCTTTCCACTCCTATCCATCACTATTCTAACTCCGATCTTCACCAGGAGAGTTTCTCTGGCCACCGAAAGAGGCAAGGAAGGGATGTACAGCGGAAGTACAGTGAGTGGGAGGACAGGTCCAGAGCTGTATTAAACTGAGCTCCCATTCCGTCCCTGTGCCACCACCTAGGCGGACAGCATATGGATGGAGATGGACAATGAGGAGGACCTGCCTTCTGCTGAGGAGCTGGAGGACTGGCTGGAAGATGTGCTGGAGGGTGAAATCAACACAGAGGACGATGATGATGACGACGATGATGACGATGATGATGATGATGACGACGATGATTAGTTGCTGTGGCAACCACCTACCAGCCCCACTTGCTCTTTACATGTACCTTCCTACCGTCCACGCACTTCCCTGAGCTCCTTGGGACACTAGGTCATTCTCTACTATAGGGCCAACTGTGGTCTATATACAGGGTGCTTGAGGCCCTGGTGTCCCTCGCTGACGAGAAAAGGAGCAGCTTTTCCTGAGATACCAGCTTTCATCTTTCTCACTTCTTGCCCTATACCTTCTCTGTATCTGTTTCTCTCCTATTACTCCCCATACTTTCCGATTCTCTTGCCCTCTCTTCTCTGTCCCTCCCATCACCACAGTCTCCCACTTTTCGAATCTTAAACCTTTCTGACTGTCCTGACCCTGGCCAGGAGGAAGGAGGTACTGTGTTCAGGGATGCATCTCACCTATCTTTTGTTAATGTATTTGGGTCAAACACAAGGCCTTAATAAAGAGATCTGGGGCAGAATGAGCAAGCGTCTGTTGTTGGAGTCTCACCCTCATGGCAGGAGGGAGGTAACTTTGGATGGGAGATTTAACTGTGAGTTCCTTGTTAGGAGTGAGCTAGGGGGCTGATCAGCAGGGGTGGGGGCTCTCTCTGGGCAGTTATTCCAGGGAAGGCTGGATATTTATCTGCCTCCAGTCAACGAGCCTTTTCTGAACACATGGTGTTTGTCCAGTGCTGTTGTTGGGCTCTGGAGGAACAGACAGTGCCAGGCCTGTCCCTGCTCTTGAGCTGACTGGCCTTGCTGAAAAGTCAAGACAAGCACCCTAAACAACTAAAGAATAACACAGCAATATGTAATTCATTATGTTGCTGCTGGATGCCCTCCCAGAAGCTCTTTATTTGAACATCAAGACTGAGTCCATTGTCTTCCTTAGTAAGGGTCTCTCCAGACCTTTGGTGGTCCAGCCATCTCCTTCCATGGTCCCTGCTGCACTTTCTGTGTACACCTCCATTCTTGTACCCAATACCCTTGGTTACTGGTCTTCAGTTACACAGCCACTAAGTTGAGTCTTGAAGGCAGGAACCCAGACTTTCTCTTCATTTCTATAGGGCCTTGTGCATAAAGAACTGTCCCCATGTTTTTTTCAGAGAAAGAATGAAAAAGAAAGGTAGGAGAGGGGGATAAGAATGGACTCGGTGACTCCCACAAGAGAAGCAAACCTTCTCAAGACCTTCACCTGAAGAGTAGGGTTTGACTGGAGGCAAAGGAGTTGGGACAGGGACATTCCAGTCAATGGGAAAAAAACGAAAGCATTAGCAGGGTGTGTTTGTCATTTTGGTGGCACGGGAGGTCAGAAAAGTGAAAAGAAATTCACATTGTGGCCATGGGATTGGGTAAGCATAATGGGTTTGGTTTGTACAAGTGTTTAAACTAAATCCTATGAACGTGGGTAGAAGGGCAAAATTTCAACTAGTGGCAAGAACCAAGACAGACTTGGGGAGGGGAGATGATGCAAAGGCAGAAGCAAGGAGCCCCACCCCAAATCAGAAACTGTATAATCAGTGAGTTGGGGAGAATCTGGACCCATGTGGTGGTCATGGTAATGAGGAGGCTTTGACTTTTGAACAAAGAGCATCCATCAGATTTAGACCTGTTGGAGTTTTGTGAAAAAAGACACCCCACCTCCCACCCCCCCAGGATAGGTTCAGGTGGGAGTAAGCACAGACAAGTTGGGAGCATGAAGAACCAAACTGCTGAATAAGCTTCTAAACAAAGAGACATTGTGGTTGTTTTTAGATAGGGTATCACTATGTAGCCCAAAGTGGGAGCCCTCCTGCCTCAACACTCTGAACCTTGACATGACAGGTGTGTACCACCCGATTATGCATTGCACTGGGTTTTGTGAAGCCAGTGGGATGTTAGTAGATGTCTAAGCGTGGAAAAATGAGCCCTGAGGTTAGAGAAGTTTTCACTCTCTACAGACAAACACAGGCAGTGCTCTTAGAGAAAACGGCACAAGTACACAGAACAGAAACCAAACATTCAATCAACCCGTTCACACCTAATGGATAACTAATAAGTAATGGGGTGTTAGGTTACATCATAAAAATATTATGGGGTTTGTTTAGTATAGGTCAGTGAAAGATACCAGACTCAACTTTTTAAGCACCTATCTGGTACCAGTCCCTAAGGACTTAATATTTCTGATTCTCAGAAGAACCCTTTAGTGGCACTAACAGCCTCGTCTGGCTGGTGAGGACACTGAACTCTATGGACTTAATGTCTAAGGAAACAGTAAGCATGACGTCCACATTCTCTGTGTCTCACTGCCTGCCTGATTCATTTCATTTAAATACGACGTGTTGTACAGTTCCTCTGAGTCTCAAAGATGGGTCAACAAGATAGATTTTGGCCCTACAACACAGGGAGAATTAGAAACAAAGACAAATTCTGAGGGTATGTTATCTTCAGAGGAGCAAGGGCCAGTCTCCTGGGGGAGAAGGGCAAAGAGAAGCATTGTGGAGACTTAAGGGGGCAGGAACATGACCTGCTTCTCCCAGAGGCGTGGCCCCCAGGAAAGGCAGGACTCACTGAGGCTTCTGGAAGGGTCTCTGCCAAGCTGGGACTGAGGAAGATGGGGCGTTCTAGTGGCATGCAGACACTGGGAGATGTTCATACTTTGCTAGGCCAGACACTTCCAGAGTTGAGCTGAGATCCCTTATGCTTCAGATGGGGTGAAAATCAGATGCTTCTCCAATTCCTCCTTCCCTCTTTCAGTCTGGCTGAGAATCTGGGGGAGGAAAGTCCCCCGAGGTGGAGGGGAAGTGAGAATTATCACACTGGGCCTAGGCAGAGGGACAGAGCTAGGCGACAGCTAAGTGTGGCTTTGTTAGTTGTCTATATTTGCATGCTGAGCTCATGGCTTTTTTTCCCCAGAAAATAAAATTACATCATTGTGTGTGTGTGTGTGTGTGTGTGTGTGTGTGTGTGTG
>CABHPQ010154851.1:29097-41728 GCA_902168405.1 Peromyscus aztecus
CTGCGTAGGGAGTGAGTGTGTGGGGGTATATTTGGGAAAGGCAGCAGGAGCACAGAGGTCCAGCTGCTATTATCCAGAAGAGATCATGGCTCCAGGCCAAGTAAAAGAGATTATTACCCTGTTGCTCCTTGCCCCCCATCCTCATTCTATTCCTAGCGTGGATAAATTTGATCATTTTCTACTGATCCTCTGACCTATAATGCTAGGAGGGAGGTTTTCCCACACACCAAAGCAAAGCAGCCAAGGGAACCCAGAGGCCACAGACTTTCCAAATCCCCCAATCCAAACTGCTTCCGCCTTCCAGGGGTCCTGGCCACCGTGAACATCCAAAGGCCAGGGGGCAGAAGAGCGACCCACTGGGAAAAAATAATCTGAGGGTTGTCCCACAGTTTAAGTGAAAGAGGCAGAGTTCACACTCTAGCCCAGTACTGCCCGCATCCTAGGAGTCTTCCAGAACGGCGGTCCACAGTCCCTGTCCCCTCCTGCTTCCCCTCCCCCTTCTCTCGCCGCTCCCCGCCCCCCGCCCCTCCCCGGCTCTGACATCACCGGCCAGTCGGGTGGGGTGAGGCGGTGCTGGGCTCAGGCTCTGCTCCACCGGCGGAAGAGGCGGCGGCGGCAGCGGCGGCGGCAGGAGCCAAGGAGCAGGCTCCAGACGCTGCTTAGGAACCGGGGACCCAGGAGTGCCCGCACCCTGAGCTCTCAGCTCCGGAGGCGGTGAGAGGGGACACAGGGGAGATGTGTCGTGGGGAGGGGGTAGATTGGGGGTCTGGGTTTGGAGAGGTCACGATCCTGAACCCGGGGAACAAATAGGGGAGCTTGAGGATCCAGACAGGTCCACGGTGTCAGGCCTCGTGGGGTTCAGGTCAGTGCATCCAGAGTCTGGATTGTGCTGCAGGCTGAGTGGCTTCGTCCGCCCATTCTGTGCTGAGTAGCAGTTTGGGAGTCCGATGGGGCCTGGGGATTAGGATGTAGCCTGCTTCCCGCCCAGCCGGCCGGGCCAGGCCAGCTCCCGCCCCTCCCTCCTCGCTCTAGCTTCGGACTCGCCTCTGCAGGCGGTCTCCCGGCTCGGCTCAGCCTTGCCTCAGTACCTCAGGCAGCTGATACGTGTGCTCTCACACCCAGTCTACTGCGTCTGGGGAGAGTGGGATTGGTGGAAGCTTGCCCGGAGGAAAGGAGGAAGGAGCTGGGGGTGCAGAGGAATGATGTAGCCTACGTAAAGACCCTAATTAATTAAAAAAAAAAATCCATGTCAAAACCGACAGGGACACAAACACGTTTAAGAAAAAAGCTAACCACACAGTGACACACACCCATGTGACTTACACACATCCTTGCATACAAACCAAATCACAACATCCCTGTATTACACATCCACCCACCCACCCACCCACCACAACCCACTGCCTCCCATGTGGAGTCTCCTTGACCCGCGGCTCTAAGACATCCTCAACAGGAGTGTTTGAGTAGTGGATGGAAGGGCCACTGACCACAAACACACCCAGATTTTATGGACAGCTTTAGTAGACAATACCTCAAGGACTGGTGAGCCTATGTTCTTACCTGGGTGAGGGGCTTCTTGTGACCTTTCTTGCTGACTGCACGTTTAGAGCATGGGGTACCTGGAAGTGGCTAGATTCTAGGCATCAATGTGGCCAAAGGATGGAGAAGGGAGTTGAAGCAAGAGAGGGTGAAAATAAAATGAGTCAGCCAAGGATGGAACCCAAGTTGGGGGGGGGGGTGTGAGAAGACATGGAGAAAGGACAGAGATCCATAGAGGGAACCACGGAGAGAAAAGGGTGGCCAGAGGAACCAGAAGAATGCTGGGGTGTAGGTTAAAGAGGATCAGAACTTCGGGAGGGTGAAGAAGGCAGGGGTTTAGAAGGAACATGTGAACATGTGTGTCCTGTTTCTCTGGGTTATGTGTCTGGCCCCCAGGCTCTATGAGCGATTAGTGTTAATTGCTCTTCCCTTTGCGGTTAAATACTCCAGTGGGGAAACTGCCAGCATGCCTTGGGCTGCCAGCTTCTCTGGTTGCCTACTATGTATGACACCTGTGCTCAGCAGGTGTCATACACTTCATACATAAGGTCACAGACTCACACTATACCTCACACACAGATCTTCATGTACAATGTCAAGGTAACCGTCTTCACCAGCTCGTCAGTAGCCAACCACTATATATATATTCAGTAACCAGCCGTATATCTGTTCCTTCCCATCAAACTTTTTCTTATTCTGGAGGGAAGCTCATCCCTTCCTTATGGTAGCTCTGGGTATTTAGGTGGGGACACCTGAGTCTCACGAAGTTCAAGTGTAGCCATGGCTACCAGCAAATGTGATGAGTGACTAGGAAGAGATGGAAGGCATGAATGCCCACTGGCAAAGGAAACGGGGGTTGGGAATTTAGCCTAGCAAGCTCAAGGTGGGGTTAAAGAAGGGAGCTGAAAGAGGCAGAAAAAGAAACTGAAAGTGACTAAGGAGGAAGGAAAGGATGAGGAAGGGACAAAGCTGGGAAGGACAGCTAGTCTAGGGAGAGGCCCAGGGCCCATTCCCTGCTCACAGTCCTGCTCAATCCAGTGCCAGCTATCTGTGGCTTCCTCCATCTTGGGCATGGCCCTTTCCAGCCCCAGAGGCAACCTGTTTTTCTTCTTAGATGTACATTTTGGAGTCCTCCTCCCAGGCTGACCTTGGAACTGTAAAAAAAACCCTCATTGTTACAGGATGAAAGAAGAGTGTGTGGTGAGATCTCCAAAGCTGGACCAAAAGGTTAGGGAAGAAGTCAGTTAAGATACTGAAAGAAACAAACTGCTGTTCTGCTTGGACGTGGGGCCCCGACGTCACTTAAATTACAATAGCTACACTAGGCCCTCCTTCCCACCTGTTTCCGCTGATTACTTCCTCCAGCTCTCAGCTTCAGACAGGACTGACCTGAGTGCCTAGGAATCCCTCCTGCCCATTAGAGGGACCTTCAAGTCCTTGCATCTGTACAGGATGGCCCCTTCCCTCGGCCTCCAACAGCTGTAGCAGATGTGGAGGGAGGGGTAAAATCTAATCCACAAGCTTCCTTTTTAGGTTTCCAATGTGGAACCCAATGCTGGGGACAGGGGATAATCTACCACAAATCTGTGGTAGAATTGTTTTGGTGCTGCCACCTCCACCACAGGTGCTTATCCACTTCTCCGGGCAGCCTCGTGGCTTGCTTCTTGTCCGGTGCCATCTCCCCAGCCCTTACCTAAAAGGCTCCTTCTTCCCCAGCCTCCTCAGTGGTCAAGACTATGCCTAGAGCCAGCTTAGGAGAGGTAGGGGGGAAGGAAGGAAGGAAGGTGTGAGGAAGCAGTGAGCAGAATACAGAATGAGATGGGAGGGAAGGGAACGGACTTCCTGGCAGCCTCCGCTCCAGTTCCTGCCCTGGTATCCCGTCCCAAGAACGGCCTCCACCCAGTGGTGTTCCTGAGTTCTCTGTGCTGCTGCAGAGATGAGAACTTTTCAGAGCCAGGAAGGCAGACTTCTCCATAGGCCCTTAGAAATTCTAAATCTTTGGTGAGGATGAACCACCAAAAGGCAAGCAAGCTCTGCCAAGCCCCGCCATAACCAGACTGACTAGCCAGGGATAATAGCTGATTAGTGAAACCTGAAAGTCATGTAGCGGAGATCCCGCCTAGCTCTGCCCTTGCTTCTGCCCCACCTGGCGAATGGTAACTTCGGCTTCTCCTTCACTCGCCCTCAAGAGCCCCTATTCCCATCTTTTCTGTCCCTCTCCATGCGCTTCCCATCGGTCGTGTCATTGTCCTGATGACTGGGGGTGGTGGGGTGGTGGTTTTGCCCTGAATTGAGGTTGCCAAGGTAACAGCTGAGTGGAGGCTTCAGCCTTGTGGACTCCGTGCTTAACCCCCGCCCCCCAACACCACCACCAGCCATACACACTGCATTCCTCATGTGCAGCCTTCCCAAGGCTAGCTCTCTTCGGTCATATTGTGGGTTCCCCTCACCCCTGTGGATGTGAGTCTGTAGTGACATTTTCCTGCTTACTCTCAACTGGTTCAAACACAAACATACATCTCACGTACGCTCACAGCTAGTGCTGAACATATACCTCCATTACCAGAACATCCAAACACACCTACTGTATCTTCCACATACCTGTTCTCACCCAGGAAAACTCAGTGTGTACATACACACATGTACACGCTATCTCTCCCTAGCCACTTTATATACTACTACCCACATGCCTCTTAAGGGCCTCCTTGTATGTTTTACTCTTGGAAAGCTCCTACCCACTGCCCCCAACCTTTGTGGGTGTGTGTGTTACACACATTAATCCCTTCCCGCCTACCTCCCCAGTAGATCTGTGTTTTAGATCCAGAGCCCTAAATCTTAACTCCTCCTGAGAGATTCACACACAGCGCTACACACTTTCCTCCCACAACAGCTCTCATATTTACAAACTCTTCTTCCCTGTGAAATCAAGGCAGTCTGACCCCTTTTCCAGCGAGGCTTTGGTCCTAGTGCCTCATTTGGGGCAGGGTCTGTCTCCATCCTATGCTACTTTTCCAGCCCCCTCCCGCCCCTCCCCCACACCCCCTTTTCTGCCCTAGGATTATCAGTGGAGGCGGGGCTGGGCTCCAGCTTGCTGCTGTGTGACCTAGATTTCAAGGCAGAGATGGTTCCTGGTGCTGACAGTCAGAGAGCATTGTCCCTGGCCCTGCCTGGTAGGGACCACCGCTGGGCCCTTCTGTCTGGTGGCACCTGGGTGTGCAAGTAAAAATGTTTCTGACCAATTCTTCCAGGGGTCGTGCTGGCCCTGCTGTCTGGCTTATTGTTTGTGTCACAATGCCTGCCACGGAGGGAGATTTGTTTCTTCTGGTCAAAGAAGGGGGCTGGGAATAGGGACTTCTGGGTCCACACTTATGCAATGCCCACAGCTCTGCCTCAGTTCCCCTACAGGAGAGATTAGAAACAAGGAAAACAGGTTTGTCAATCTGCCCCTTTTGATCTGCCAGCTCCAGCTCAGTATTGGATGATGCATGGGCAGCTTTGGTCAGGTCCAAGGCCATTCAGTTTCTTGCCCACCTTTTGATCTAACCACAGAATGTTTATGATGTAGTTCCTTTTCTAATGCTTGAATTTCCCGAATATAACTTATTTGAAACAAGGTTTTGCTATCTAGTCCAGGCTAACCTTAAACTTGGAATTCTCCTGCCTTAGACTCCTGAATCTTGGAACTACAGGCATAGGTCACTATGCTCAGTTAGGTCACTGATTTTAGCTTACCACTGGAGTTTTACATTTTATCAAATCCACAAAGTTCATTCTAAGGTCTGCCTTTTTTTTTTTTTTTTAATGTGCATTGTTGTTTTGCTTGCATCTATGTCTGTGTGAGGGTGTTGGATCCCCTGGAACAGGAGTTAGTTAAGAGTTGCCATGTGGGTGCTGGGAATTGAACCTAGGTCCTCTAGAAGAGCAGCCAGTGTCCTTAACCACCAAGCCATCTCCCCAGCCTCAGGTCTGACCTTTCTATTTTAGCTATAGTACCTATTTTAGTGAAGAGTGTCCTTGAATTCTCTTCCTGACCTAAGGATCATGAGAGACATGGTATGAAGGCCTACGTAAAGTCTAGCCTTGCCTGTGGGAAGCCAGGTTGCAAGTAGTATCTATCAGAGGATGTTGATAAAAGGTTAGCAGCCCCCTTCTTGCCAGATTTCTGAAAGCTACATCTAGACTCCCCTCCCCCTATCACCCAGCCTGCCTGGGAACTGGGCAGGGGGCCAGAACCAGCCGCTTGGTATTCTTGGGCGCGGGGGCTGCAGGCACAGCACAAAGGCTAGGAGAGGGCTGGGTTGGGGCCTAGTAAACTATCAAGGGAAAAATGGGCTCCACAAAGCCGGGGGTAGCCCACTGCTTCTGCTACCCTAAGACCTAATACTCTAATGCAGGGGTAAGCATGGGGGACAGGGATCCATCAGGCCAAGTAACTAGGCATCCATCCAAAATGAGTCATTAGTGGGGTGGTGGGAAGATGAAATGAGGGACCCCTTTGCTTCTGGGGAAGAATGGAAGATAGAATGCAAGGGCTTCAACCAGACCTTTTTAGCCTCTCACTTCTAGGCAAGCCTGTGACAGGGGGAGGAGTTGTAGGTAGGTGGGGCAATTGGGGAGGGGGGACTTGGAGACTGCAAGAAAGTCTGGAGAATGTTGCCATGGTAACCGCCTCCTCAGTCAGGGGAGCTGTTGCCAGGGTTACTGTTAAGGGAGGGAAAAAGAAGAAAAAGATTGTATGTGTGTGGGGGGGGTTATCACTTGTCACTCTAGGCTCCTAGCTTTCCTAAGTTACTTCTTGTGTGTTAGAGGTTTTCCTTTTCTCCTTCCAGACTTGCTCTCTCCCCTAAACCTCCACAATTTAGGTACATACCACCCTGGCAGGACAAAGTGTGCACTCATGTGTGGGTGTTAGGGGTGGGGGTAAGGCGCAGATAAGCATTGGCAGTAAGTGAACCAGATCCCATACACTAAGCTCAGCTTCCTCTCCCTTTATTACCCTGACCTCCAGTCATGGCAGAGTACGGGACTCTCCTTCAGGACCTGACCAACAACATCACCCTCGAAGATCTGGAACAGCTCAAGTCAGCCTGCAAGGAGGACATCCCCAGCGAGAAGAGTGAGGAGATCACTACAGGCAGTGCCTGGTTTAGCTTCCTGGAAAGCCACAACAAGCTGGACAAAGGTTGTGGAGGGGGCTCTCTGTTCATTCAGCAAATAGAAACGAACACAAGCCTCTTACACAAAGTGAACCCTGTGATGGGCAGGGTAAATGATATGTGCTAAGAGACTACAGGGTTCTAGGGCAGTAACTGTTAGACATGCTTCATTTATGGCCCTTATTAGTACAAAATGTTTTTTAATACTTCCATGCTATCACTACATATATAACAGCACATGAAAACAATTTAAAGTGGTAAAACTTAAAACCACGTTTTCTTACCTACTTTTAGACTACTGCTTTTTAAAACTGGGGGGAGACACCGGCTTAGCACAGTCACACACAGCTGGGGCTTGCAGGGTGAAAGGGTGTGTAGGACGGTCCCGGGGCTGGCAGAATAGCAGGTAAAGTACTTGCTATGCATGCCCACCGAGGGCCCAGGGCTCACAGCGAAGGAGGGGAACCAACTCCTCAAAGTTGTCGCTGACCTCCACACACATACCCACACTCACACACGATGATGGTCATAGACTGCCCCCAAAGGAAAGTGGGATTCCTAAGGTAGAATCCAGAGAACCCTTTAAGGAACGCAGTGCAGCTTGGCTGGACTAAAAAGACTGGGTCTGACTAGAGGTAGCTGAGAATGTAAATCTTGAGTTACACGTGTCTCAGAGTGAAGTGACCTCCGAGTCCTTTGTCTCGACTATTCTGGCTGTGGTCCTTAGGTAGCAGGGAGGAAAACCGAAGGAGGAGGACCTATCACAATGCAGACTGTGGCCACAGTCGGGGCAGGAGGCCGATGACGGATGGTTAGTCTTCTCAAACCACCCTGAAGTCACTTCTTACTGCGCTCGAGCCTCTCTGATTGGCTCTAAATCTCATCCTCCTGTTCCACACGTGGTGTCTGGGAATTCTCCCTGACACTCATTTGGAAGGCAAGTAGAAAAAGGACAGGACAGGTATGAGGTCATTTGAAAGCAGCTTTTCTATTGTCCCTTCCCCTAAGGATGGACTTGATATCTAGCCCAGTCTTTATTTCCACTTATGCCCTAGAAAAATTTCATGGGCACCTGTCCTTCCTAGGATCAGTCCTTGGAACTGTTTGGCTGCCTCAAACTTTCTTTTACTGGCTTGGTAGTCCCTTCTTTCACTGTAACCAACTAGTAACCAGCATAAGCAACTCAGTGTTGGTTCAAGAATACCAGTCTGACAGGGTAGAAGTTGACCTCTATAGCCTAGCTCTGACTCACGCTGCCTTCCTCCAGACAACCTGTCCTACATTGAGCACATCTTTGAGATATCCCGCCGTCCTGATCTACTCACTATGGTGGTTGACTACAGAACCCGTGTGCTGAAGATCTCGGAGGAGGATGAGCTGGACACCAAGCTAACCCGTATCCCCAGTGCCAAGAAGTACAAAGGTAACAGACCATGCCTCTGGCATAGCTACTCTACTACTTTTCCCGTCTGACCATATTCTTAGAGTGGAGACTCATCCTGAATTTGGGGAGTGGAGATTGATGCTCAATGGGCCTGCCTGGCAGCTTCCATCCCTGGACACACCCCGTCTTTGCTTTTCCAGACATTATCCGGCAGCCCTCTGAGGAAGAAATCATCAAATTGGCTCCCCCACCAAAGAAGGCCTGAGCAAGGGGGAGGAAGAGGAGGAAGGTTGGATCTTCATCAGACCACTCCCTTCCCCGTCCTCAATGGGAGGGGCTAGGGCAACCCCCCTGCTCCGTACCCACTTACTAACTTGGTCCTAACCCCCTTACTATGCGCGTGTGTGTGCGTGTTCACACGCTCTGGCTGTCTGTCTGTCTAGCTCATCTAGTTCCTCCTCCTCATGAGGGGACTGGAGTCAGGGGAGGTGGAAGCTATCTCTATGTAAATAGAAATTGGCACGCTCCTCCTCCTCCCCTTTCCTCCACTCTTCCCCACATCTTTAAAGGATGGAAGCAGAAGGACCTGCATTTTCCTACACTGAGGAGCTAAGGTGAAGATGAGGTATGGGAGAGATGGTTAGAGCTAAAGAAAACCAATGGGGAAGGAAGATAAAGCTACTCAACCTCTACCTGGAAGGGTGAAAGAAGAGCCAGAATTCAGTGTTTGTAAATCTGTGCTGGACTGGCTAGAACCCAGCTTCCGGGTTCCATTCCTTAGGCTGAAGTTCTGAGTGCCAGCCGGCCCTCTTTTATGCCCTTGTCACAGGCCTGGGATAGATACGAGCCAGAAATCTTAATGAGAAGACCACTAGATCCTTTCCTGGCCCCAAAAAATCAAACCCCATGGAGAAGCCAGCATGGAGAAGCAAACCCTCAACTTCTGCTCTGGAGAGACTATGCTGGGACCCATGCACTACTGAGCCTGAGATGGGGATGCAGACAGAGACAGGCCCCCTTTCTATTCCATTCCTGAACACAGACTGTTGAGTATACTGACCCTGAGCCTGGGGAGGTTGGGGAACGAGATCTGTAGGTTTTAACCTCAACCTGCCCAAACCTACAGGGTCCCAATAAGGCAACCTTCACACTCTCCAGTTTAGAATTCCCCAAGCAAGAAAGTTAATTACAGTGGTTTCCTCTGCACTAACACTGATTACCACCCCAATTCAATCCAGGAAGGGACTTGGTAACCTTTCTCATTTGGGTTTGTGGATGCCTCCAAGCCAAGTCACTAGAGTACAGTGAGTGAACCCAGCCTCCTACCTGTCCCAAGATCCCCTTCCCCATCTTGACCGTGCTAACTGTGTGTACATATATATTCTACATATATGTATATTAAACCCGCACTGCCATGTCTGCCCTTTTTTGTGGTTTTGAGCATTAACTTATTGTCTAGGCCAGAGCAGGAGTGGGAGGGATGCCACAGCGAAGGGAGTGGCAGAGTCACATTGTTACATAGTCCACACAGAAAACGTTAACTTTACATGCAAGCTCAGAGACTATGTAGAGGAAGTTGAAGGTAGGAGCTTCTAGGATGTGGGAGCAAAGCTTCCCAGGGAGGGGAGGTCAGGCTGTCAGAAGAGGGAAGAAGCCAGACTGGCTAGAACACCCTCAACTCCCAGCCCAGCCCAGTCTGCTGTCCCTCTGGCCACTGCTGCAGACACCTGCCTTAATACACACACCTCGAAGACTCCAGTTTTGCCTTAAAGGTCCTTCCTAAGTCTCCCTAGTCCTGTCTGGCTTCTCCTTCAAGAAAAGAGATACTTGTACAACCGGGAGAAAGGAAATAAGCAAAACCCATCCTTCCATCTGGGATGGTCTATGAGAGCAAAAGTGAGATGGAGCTTTCCTTATGGAAGAAACAGGAAAGAGAGGGTGCTTTTCAGCAGTTTCTCTGTAAGGCAAAAACAAAAACAAAAACCCAAACTTTAAATAGACTAACCTGCCCTAATAGACTGACCCTGGCTACCCCCCCTTGCTGCCGTGAGGCTGCCCCTAGCCTGTGCTCTCTGTCTGCAGCGTGCACGGCCTTGTTCTAATCCTGGAATAAAGGTGACTGACTGTACTGTACCTGACTGATTCTAGAATTTCTGTGGGTCATTAGGAGTTGGAGCCGGGTGGTGATGGCGCACGCCTTTAATCCCAGCACTCGGGAGGCAGAGGCAGTCAGAGCTCTGAGTTTGAGAACAGTCTGGTCTCCAAAGTTCCAGGAAAGGCGCAAAGCTACACAGAGAAACCCTGTCTCGAAAAACAAAACAAAAGAGTTGGGGAACCTTTGACTGGGAGGGGGGTGTGTAACCATGTTTTCCCTATTATCATTCACTTTAGTATGAAACAAGGGCCTGGAAAACATCCCCAAATAGCACGCCCCTCCACCCCATCTCTAAGTAAAACTAACATAAACAGGGTATCCCACTTACAGCATCCTGTAGCTCAAGCACTAGAAACAGGGATACCCCAGACTGACTTTGGCAGAATCAAGCATTTATACTGGAAGGAACAAAAGTACACTGTAACAAATAAATGGACCACATACCACACAAAGCAACAGTCAGGGGGGAAAAGCTTTACTGAGAAAAAAAATACAACAAATTCCAGAGTGCATGGTTTAAGCCCACCTCATAATCTTGCTAGCAGTGAGGACATAAGACTCCTTGCTTACTACAGTCCCTGCCTCAGGAAGGAAGTATGGTAGCTGGCATCTGGTTTGAGCCGCTAGGAAGGGGTCAGGAGGAAGGAGTGTGTAGGAATACCACCCTCTGCTCTTTCCCCCTTCTTCCTGGCCCAGTGTGGTCAAATCGAAACGTCCCAGGATGCAGGATTCCTGATTGAGTCTTGTGAAAACTAGGGGCAAAAGAATAGCAGCAAAAGCATTTAGGGCAAGAATTCAACAGGGACTTTCATATTCAGTGACCAATGTTTAAGACAGGTGTCTAAGCCCCAGTCACCAGAATAAATCTTCCAATTACTGGCTTGTCCCTCGATTCCCAGGAAGTTTTTCCCTTCATCCTTCCATTAGGAAGGGAGCTGGTGTGGAGTCGAATGGCTTAAAGAGTCAAGCAGCTGAAGGCCAGGGGGTCAGGTGTGCTTTCTGTCATACACAGAACCAGGTCAGTAAGGTCTGTAGCAGTGGTGCCCTTCCTCAAGTCACACTTCAGTCATGTTTTAAAGACAGGCCAGTCTCCAATGAGAGGAGCAATCCTGGGATCCCCCACGAGACTTAAGGGAATTACGAGACCTGAGGCAAAGTGGAGAGGAATTTCTTGTTTTTCCAAACCTTTGCACCAAGGCAGAGAAGGGCACAGCTAAATATCCTTGCATTTTTGAGCCTTCTAAAACCTAGAGGTCAGCCCCAGGCTCTGACAGTCCTATATAAACGGCAAGCTGACCCCACGCGTCACCTCTCTATCATCACTCTCGCTCAATCTTCCTTTAAGTCCCTTTATTGCATTGTATTCATAGAGAATATATAGGTATTTAAACTTTTGACAATAATTTTAACTTGATACGCCCAAGTTTAACTTGCTTTTTAATATATTTATAGATATAAAATTAGGCCTCTAACAGTGATAGGGACAGGGAAATTGCTGCCACCAAACAATTAAAAACAAAACAGAGGTAACTTCTTCCTGCTCTTCCATCTCTTGGCCCGCCCCACTTCTCCATGACCCCCATCACAGACCCCATCAGGAGGGGATGGGATGAAGAGGGGAGAGTCGAGGATACATAATCAAGTGCAAAACACTGTGCTAAGTACAGAGTAGGTGCGGTGGAAAGGGAAGAGAAAACTACTGGGATGGTTAGGAACTCAGAAGGAATTCCCAGAAAAAAAACGGGGTCTTGGGATGTGGTTGCTCAGGGGCAAAAAACAATGGAACTGTCAGACTTCTTAAAAAACAAAGGGGGGGGGGAAGGTGAAAAACCTAAACCAAAGAGAGTGGCATTCCTACCCTCCTCTCTGGCCCCTCGGTACTGAACAGCCAGTCCTTCCCCACCCCCACAAAAGAAACGAGGGAGGTTAAAGAAAAATAAGCCCCACTTCCTATCCAAGCCAGTTAACAAAAGGCTTTGTTCCTCTCCCTAACAATGGGAGAGGCCCACTTCTGCTGAGTCCTTTGCACCTTTCCATGGAAGCTCATACTGGCTGTCTCTCACTCCTAGGGGCTCTCTGCTGGTTCAATCTCCTGTGGTCTGTCCTTCTCGGATATCTTTATTTAAACAAAAAGTCCAAAGTGCATTTCTGATGAATGTAAGGGCCTGGAACCGAAAGAGATGCCCAGGCAGGATTGGGTTGGCAGCCCCAGCCCATCCCTCCTAAGTTTGGGGCCTCAGGATGGCATGCACTGCACCCGGTCAGGGCCCTCCTCCTCGTCGGATGTGTCTGAGGAGCTGGGAGACTCATCAGAGTCCGCATCTGTGGCCCCAACCCCAGGTTCTCGCCAACGCTGTAGGATGGGAAATCCTTGTTAGTAACATCCCTGGATCAAGG
>CABHPQ010154852.1:0-16374 GCA_902168405.1 Peromyscus aztecus
CAGACACCTCCACTGGAAGTCTTGCCTGGTCACAGGAAGTTGCCAGTGTAGTGTAGGATTCCACTATTGCTAGGAGTGTTAGCTGGGGTCATCCTTGTAGATTCCTGGGAGTTTCCTTTGTACCAGGTTTCCACCTGACCCTGAAATACCCCCTTTCCCATTGGTTCTTTCAGTACTCTCCCCCCAAACCACCCTCACCTGATTCCTGACCCCATCCCCACCTTGATTGGACATACTTTACAGCCAGTTTTTTGTAATTGTTAATCTTAGACCTTAGAAACTAATATCATATATATTGTTTTCAAGTCTGATCCTTAAATACATTAGAGAACTTACTCAGACTTTTATAACTTATAAAAGCCATTTAGTTTCCCATTCTGAAGCCATCTATCCATATAATCTTTATACATCAATTTTTATGCATTAAATAATTTTAATATTTTTATAGTTTTTTATACATCATCTCCTTATCTTTACAGCAATTTTATTTTTAAAACCACTATAGTAGTATATGTAGAGCTCCCTTTATTATTTTTAAAATAAAATTAGTTGGGGGGCCAGATCACCTCCTTTTTTTTTTGGTTTTTTGAGAGAGGGTTTCTCCATGTAGTTTTGGTTCCTGCCCTGGATCTTGTTCTGTAGACCAGACTGGCCTTGAACTCACAGAGATCTGCCTGGCTCTGCTTCCCAAGTGCTGGGATTAAAGACATGTGCCACCACTGCCCAGCTCACCTCCTTTTAAAGTGAAGGAGTAGTAACATTTAACAAATTTTGTTGTGATCATTTTAGGCTGCCATGGCTGAAGGTAGAAAGATAGTAGTTCAACTTAGATGATGGGCCAGAAGTCCTGTATTGGATCTTTAAAGATCCATTTGATTATTAATAGACTTAAAGACACTATTTATGTATACATACACTGCTTCAACCAGATGATTCATGAATATCTTTTGAGGAGAAGTTTCCATGTTTGAATCAAGATGCTAATTGGAATAGACTTCACCATCATCTGGTGAATTTCCTGCCTCTCAATCATCTTTTGGGCTACCAGGTCTCCCTCTGCATCGTTTGGCTCTTTGCTTTCTACATATTTGTTGAAGAGACGGGAACATTTGTGGTTTGCCACGATCTGGACTTTGCTGTGGTGTCCTGCCTGCTTTCCTGTCCCTGTGTTTCCTAATGTGTCTAAGAATACATGGGAAGCAGCACCGTACATCCACCAGGGGGCCCTGCCTCCCAAGAGCCTGAAAGGTTAACAGGAGCAGTGGGTCAAAATGTTGCTTATGTGGCTACCTTTCTACCTGTACAATTCACAAAGAGAAGAAAAGGCCTGCCACCCTCTTTCACATCCTGCAGGGATGCTCACCTGGTCTCTGTTGTCCTGTGTGTTCTTGCTGCTCTAGGCCCGGGCTAGAAACACCAACACGGCAGGAAAAGCAGAAGCCACAAGAGCAGAAACTGAGCTGTTGGCTCCACCAGTTTTCCTGGCTTGAGGTTCTGGAAGTCACAATGAAAGCTGTAGTGATTGCACTCCACAGGGGCTTCCCGACCCTGCCTCCCACCCTCTTAGGAGGGATGCTTGCCCCATTTACTCACCAAGGGCAGTAGGGACCTCAATGTTCTTGCTGCGGTGCCTCAGACGGCAGGTGAACTGTGGTTCCTGTCCAGGAAGAACCCAAATAGACACCCAGGTCTGGAAGGTCCCATCTCCGCTGGGCAGGATGGTCCCAGGCCCAAAGGTATGCTGCTGTGCCGGCTTCCCATCCTGAAGCCAGGCCAGAGTGGCCACAGGAGGTTTCAGATTAAAAGCCCAGCATGTCAGGATGATCTTGCCCAATTCGTGCACTTTGCCGATCACTGTCATGTTTGGGGAACCTGAGAGATGATAAAGTGGGTCAGTTAAGATGAGGACCTTTCAATCTCTGAATGGAGTGTCGCCCAGAAGAATCATCTTGTTCACATTCACTGCCCGCAGCCCACTAGATGGCACAGCTCTCAGTGGTTATAGGACTGTGGGAGGCTGGGCCTCAGCTCCACTGGCCCCTGATGCTCTTGAGGATCCATCCCTTCTTTACATGCTGATGATGATTGGACATGGTGTCCCTGCTGTCACGGGCCAGCAGTCCCTCTTTCCAACACAGGTCATCGATGAACAACAGACACTGAGAGGACAGAGGTTCAGTGTTTATGGGGCCACAGATCAGACCGCGGTGGGCTGTGCCTCTTCTCTATGACAAAGCCAGCTCCGCAGTCACTAGGGGACAGGTGAGGGACTCTCCAAGTACAGTCAGCTGACTGTGGCCATGATTCTTTGTTCCTGGATTTATCCAAAAACTGATGACCAGTATCTTTCTTCCTCTACAAATGTCCCAGGACAACCTCTTATCTTCTGTTACATGATTTATCTAAAGCTTTAAACCTCACACTTCAGATCCCAGACAGGTCCATTATCATAACACTAGAAAGGAAGAGGCAGGTAGTGGGTGTGTGCGCGTGAGAGGCATTATGAGACTCTGCATAAAAAAATAATAATAAAGTAAAGCCAAATAAAAATATGAAACTTGATCTTTTAAATATTTTAGATTAGTTTATTTTATGTATATAAATATTTTGTCTCCAAGAATGTATGTGTACCATGTGTGACCTAGTGCCTATAAAAGTCAGCAAAGGAGCCGGGGTGGGGGGTGGGGGATGGGGGGTGGTGGCGCATGCCTTTAATCCCAGCACTTGGGAGGCAGAGGCAGGTGTATCTCTGTGAGTTCGAGGCCAGCCTGGTCTACAAGGTGAGTTCCAGGACAGAGAAATCCTGTCTCAAACAAATAAACAAAAACAAAAACAAACAAACAAACAAAAAAGGCAGGTCAGAGTGTGCCACCACATTGTAGAACTATGGTGGGTCACAGTCATCACTTGTAGACCTGCTGAAAGACAAGGCAGAGCTCAGTGAGGGTGAGGACTCAAAAATCCATTCCTGGTAACAATCTGAGGGCAGAAACAAACCAGTTATTATGAAGTGTCCCTGTGTGGACATTTGCCTCCTGCCTCCTCTCCCTAAGAGTCAGGCCACCTGTGGTCAGATGAGTGTATGATATTCACACACAGCTCCTTAGGCTCCTGATACTCTGTGGGTGTCAGTCCCCATCTATCTGGAGAACTTGAGAGGACATGAAGATCTCACTGTCAGAGGCCATCTGATTCAGCTTGTGATGTAGAAGAATTTATAGGCACTGATGGGCCAAAGAGCCACCTGGTCTACAGGGACTGGACACCTGAACTTAGTGGACAGTAGCGCCTTATTTCATAGAAGAAAAGAAAGCCTGTTCTGCATGCCTTATGGCACAGTGAGGGACCATCCTTCCTAGGACAGGGAACTGACCAGGGTCCTGATTGTTCGCCTAAGGCTCTAAGTTTTTCCCCTTGAAGATCCCTGGATGATAAGTGGTTTCTTCATCCTGACTGCCCTCTCACCACACTGGTTTCTGTGGACACTCTTTGTGGTGTCTTTGTGTACATGATGCCCAGCAGAGAGTGTCGATCCACAGTAGGCAAGAAGGAAGTCTGGTTAAACACTGAGCAGTAGCTAGTGTTATTTCAAAGTTTGAGAGTCTGATCTCAGGTAGATTGTTTTAGGCATATTTAAGTTCATAATTAGAAAAAAAGATTTCTGGAGATAATTCAATCCTGTGTACACAATGAAGCTTAAGACATGACTACATCAAAAGTCTTGTAAGGTACTGGTAACATCATTCATAAAAATAGATTCTATAGTTTAACTGAAGAAATGGGCTCAAGATAAGCAAGTTCATGATGAGGAGGATAGTGTTGTAGATCGAATGAGTCAAACAAGATTAGGATAAGGGTCTTGGGGAGCCTGTGTGCCCTGATCATACAGATTGCTCAAAGATCAGAAGGCTCTTACCCATGTCTCTCTGCTCTCAGATTCCTGGGTAGAAAACATTTCTCCCTTTGAAGAGACAACCCTTTGTGTTCAACATTCTCCTGGTTCCCTGATGCTTATCAGTGAACACAAGGACCCAAATTCCCCCTACTGCTCTGTGTTTTTGTCACAAGATTAAATTGAAGAAGCATTGAACTTGACCTTTCTTAATCAAGACCAGAACAAGAGCAAAATGACTTTGACCCATGACACAGAATAGGTTGTGAACCAGCTCCAAGGGCAGAAGTCTCCTATCTCAACTCCCCATCATGATGACCCCATTTAAGGGACAGGACTCCACACACCAGTTGTCTCAGTTCTTCAAAGTGAACATCCCAGAGAGTGGGGGCAATGGAGTGAAATCTAAGATTACTGACATTTGGGGACTTATAGCTATGGACTCATGTCAGAGACACCTAAGCTTCCCCACTTAAGGTGCACAACAGAGGCTCTGGAGGAGATTACTCACACTCCATCTGAGTGTCACCTTAGACTATGTGATTCTTGTCTAATTTAGTGAGAATCTAGTACCTCATAAGCACTGTGGCAAGACGCAGTCAGACTCAGCGAATGGACCCACCCACCAATAGTCATACCTGTATCCATCAATTGTCTCCTCAAATAAATCAAATATCTTTGGAGATGGTCAGGACATATGTCATTCAGAAAAGTCTTAACTTGTTCCATAGTGGGGCCATGCCTCTCCCAGAAGGTCTTGGATGAGTGTGCTGAAGGCACAGACACTTTCCATGTTGGGATCTTCTGGTCAAAGGTGAGGAAGTCTTGCCCATCATAGCCCAAGCGCCAGAAGCCTCCAGTGTTGTTTCCTTGGGTTTCACAGCCGAAAGTTGCCTGAAGGGTGTGAATGCCTGGCCATACCAGGCAGAGACTTGTCACCTTATTTTTAAGGACCTCATTTCCCTCTGTCTTAAGGTGAGTTGGGCATATCCTGTGACCTCTCAGGAGTCAGGTCCTGCATCCCTCACAGAAGCATCACTAGTTTAATCATACATTCCAGCTGTGTCCAGCCCCCAACCCTGACTTTAGAGGCCAGAGTTGAATTGTGTGCTTCTGTCTCTGCCTACTCACCTCCATGCTGGCCCTTCTGGGTCATGACCTCAGTCAGCATCCTCCTGAGTTGCTCCTCCTTCTCCTGCATGTCCTCAGTCTCTCTTGTCCAGATCTCAGCTTCTCCTTCTCTCTTGATCCTAGGCCCCGAGAGCTCTGCTCTTCTCCTGTAGCCATCATAACGCAGGAAGAGCTCATTGTCAATGTATCCTTGGGCTCTGAATTGGGACTTCCTTGACCCATCCTGAGACAAGGCTGTGAGGTCATAGTGCAGAGTATGGGTTCCTGAGAGAGGAAGAGAAAGATGACACAATTAACAGGATGATGGTTTTCACACTCAGCTCTGCTTTGAGGAATTGAACTCAGACTGTACTGTGTTGCTGTGTGAGTGTGAGAAGTCAAGAGGAATGTTTCACTAGAGCATGAAAGAGAAAAGGAATGAATACAGTGAGAGTCTAGTCTACACAGTAGAGCTCTCCTCTTGGTGGGGGTCTGGTGTGTCAGCTCTGAGGGCATGAGTGTTGGAGAGATGGCTCCAGTACTAGCCTGTCATAGTGCAGTGTGGGCAGAGAAGAGATGCCTTCACTCACTCCTCAACCCTTGCTGCCTGCAGCAGGCAAGAGGGCTGACTCCTGGGTCATGAGAGTACAAGAGCTGGCCCTGCCCCTCCTTGGTTGCAGCACTTGAAAGAGTGGTCCCTACACCTCTCCTAGGCAACATAGTAGAGCTGGCCCTGGTGGTGGTGGTGCTGGCAAGCCAGCTTGGAAAACATGAGATGGACAACATGCCTGGCCCTTTTCTGCTTACTACATAGGGTGAGTTAGCCAGGTTGGAGCTGGAGAGGATACTCTGGTGTCCAGGATGAGAAAGATCTGGCAGGCTAAGCAAACCAGCAATCACCCATGCCCACACCCAGGGGTATGAATTGGCCCATCCCATCATCCACCCCTTCTATGATCTGCTGGAACATGTGAAGGATCCCCAGTGAGAACCCAGTGTCAATGGTGTAGCAAACCCAGAAATCTTGAAACCAGGTCAGTTACTCATTGCAATGAACACTTTCAAGTAAGATAGTAGACTAATGTGACTCACTGTGTCACACTAGATTCCATGATGAGATTGTTCTTTTCTTTTCTTTTGAATTCTGTTTTGTTTTACCTGGGTGGGGAGGTTGAAGGGTAGAGGGCAGAAGGGAAGGGATAGAAGAGAGATGAGTGATATCAAGATCATAATATGAAATCCACAAAAAAAATCAATAAGAAATTCAATTGGGAAAAAACAAACAAAACCCAACATTCTTACTCCAACTGTAGTAGAATTTGGACAATGGAGTGTGAGCATACCATAACATGTTTGGTAAATCCAGAGTAAATTTGAAACAATGTCCTTGAGTCTACTGACTCCTTGTCCACCCTTGTCCAGACACTTCCCTTCTGCAACGCCACCCCCACTCCCCCTTCACTTGGTCCCCACACCCATCATGGCTCCTCTCTACCTCTCTGGTGTAAGGGATACTACTTCTACTTCCCTTTCTTATTGCTTGTTTTCATACATACCTTTCCCATCATTATCACCTTAAGAGCTCTCCTGCCCCCTTCTCAGAGAGTATCAGAGACCCCCCCCACACATTGCACCAAATACTCACTTCACAAATAGTTCTATTGACACTAACCCCGTGGACTCCCACAAGTACCTTGGGAAGGAGCCTCTTGGCCACAGGAATATTCCCCTGGGTGCTATGAACCTACCCTGGTGACAGTCAGTACCTATATCTAGCAGAAAGTTCCTCAAGGATGCTAGGTATCTCTGGAGCTGAGCAGGACATATGTCCTTCAAGAAAGTCTTAACTTGATCAGCTCTGGGTGCACACATCTCCCAGAAGGGTTTGGTCTGCTGGGTGGAGGGCACAGCCACTCTCCATGTGAGAGGCTTCTGGTCAAAGGTGAGGGAGTCCTGCCCATTGTAGCCAAGGAGCCAGAAGTCCCCAGTGCTCAGGTTTCTCTAAAGCTCACAGCCCCAAGTTGCCTGGATGGTGTGATGGTTTGGTCCACATCAGATAGGGACCAGTCATCTTCTTGTCTCTGGATCTCATCTCCCAGTGGGGTTCAGGGCAGGTAGGGTGCATCCTGTGACCACCAAGATGTGGGGCTCTTGTTAATTGTTAATGGTCAGGGGGAAAAAAAGCTAAACAAAAGAGATTAGATTCAGGGTTCTTGGTTAAAAAAAGAAAGAAAGAGAGAGAGAAAGAAAGAGAGAAAGAAAGAAAGCAAGCAAGCAAGCAAGCAAGCAAGCAAGCCAGGTGGTTTCCGGCACACGCCTTTAATCCCAGCACTCAGGAGGCAGAGCCAGGTGGATCTCTGAGTTCAAGGCCAGCCTGGGCTACAGAGTGAGTTCCAGGAAAAGCACAAAGCTACACAGAGAAGCCCTGTCTCCAAAAACCAAAAAAAAAAAAAAAAGAAAAGAAAAGAAGGAAAGAAAGAAAAAGAAAAAGGAAAAAAGGATAAAGATATGAGGTAGATCATTGAATCTTCTCTGAAAAAAAAGATACAGAAATAATAGGATAAAAGGGTAGATTATTGAATCTACTCTAAAAAAAGAGAAGATACAGAGATGAGAAGATATAAGGTAGATTTTTAAATCTACTCAGAAAAGAAAAAAGAGAGACTATGGATAAGATAAAAAGGTAGATTATTGAATCTACTTTTAAAAAGGAACTACTTGTTTTAAATATTTTACATTCGATTGGATTTTTGTATATTATATATAAATTTTGTATTGGACCCACCAAAATAGGATAAATAATGAAATTTTTTGTCTGAATTTGTCAAATGTTAATGGACTAGACTTTGTTAATGTAATTCTTGACTGTATATATTGTATATACTTACTGGATAAAGTTATAAGCTTTGTTTATTATCTTAGACAAAAAAGGGGGAATGTGATGATATTGTGTCCCCCAATATATTGTGCACCCTAATAAACTTATCTGGGGTCAGAAAACAGAACAACCACTAGACAGACATAGAGGCCAGAAAATCGTGGCACACACACCTTTAATCCTATCACTTGGGAGGCAGAGATCCATCCGGATCTCTGTGAGTTCAAGGCCACACTGGAAACCACCAGGCATGGTGACACACACTTTAATCTCAGGAAGTGATGGCAGGAGGCAGAAAGGCATATAAGGCGTGAGTACCAGGAACTAAGTTTGTTAAGCTTTTAGGCTTTCAGCAGCAGTTCAGCTGAGATCCATTCAGATGAGGACACAGAGGCTTCCAGTTTGAGGACAAGATCAGCTGAGGAATTGGCAAGGTAAGGTTAGCTGTGGTGGTCTGTTTTGCTGATCTTTCAGCATTTACCCAATATCTGGCTCCTGGGTTTGTTTTTATTAATAAGACCTTTAGAAATTAATCTACATCCACATGTCCCTTGATGCTGGCCCCCAAGGGTTCTACTCTCCTGCTCTCTACCTTGTAGTACAAGAAGAGCTCATCATCAAAGTATCTCAGGGCCAAGAACTGGGTCTGCCCAAACCCCTCCAGAGACCAAGTCATGAGTTCATGGCACAGTGTGTGGTGTCTCGAGGAGATAAGTTCATGGGTTCCCACAGTCAGCTCTGCCTTGAGAGATTGAAACCAGATTATTCCATGCCTCAGTGTCTCATAGGTAGATATGAGCAGCGTGAGCTGTGCTCCCAAATAAATAAATGAAAAAAATAATAAAAAATTTAAGAAGGTAAACAAAACAAAAAGAAAATAGAAAATCATTGAACTAAAAAAAGAATTATGAAAAACCTGTCAAGCTCTCTAAAATATTTAAGAAATTAACCTAAGGGCTGGAGAGATAGCTCAGTGGTTAAGAACACTGACTGCTCTAGAAAAGAGATGGTATTTGGATCCCAGCACCCAGGTGGTAGCTAACAACCCTCTATAATTCCAGTTCCAGGGGATCTAACACCCTCTTCTGGCCTCAGAGGGCACTGCATGCATGTGTTGGACATACAAGCATGTAGACAATGCATTCAGACACATAAAAATACAATAAAAAATTTAAAAGACATGAACTTGTATTTGGGGTTGGATGCACATGCACTTGAGTGTCTGAAGCAGGAGGATGACAGGCTCCAGGGCTCCCACAGAGTGAGACGTTGACAGAGACAATCAAGTAAAACCTCAAAAATTTACCACTGAGAAAACAAAACTGGGCTTCACTGGGTTCTGGAATTGATTGGTTTAATTTTCCATATATCTAAACAATCTTATGTAACTCTAGCAGGACGTGGATCATGGAAGGCCCGTCAGAATGATTCAGCTGCCCGCTTAACTTCCATCTGCCGCCCTGCCTACACCTGCCTGGATTCTCCTGTGCACATTCTCCCCACACTGCCCCATTCACTTGGTCCCTTCACTTGCCATAAGTCCCCTTCATCTCCATGGTGGGAGACAGACAGGGCCACTATAGTACTGTGAGGAGCCAGATCAATTCAACACTTCCTCAGAGGCCCTGATGAAAGACAAAGGGAACTTTGGGGTTGTGTCCTTGTCCAGGAGTGGGCTTGGCAAGGCTGGAACTATACTGGAGCCAGGCCTTGGAGTCAAGGTGGCAGTTTCCAGGGACCCAACTCTTCCCTCTGGGCTGTGGTTATCAGTCCTAAGGGAGCTGTGTCTGTAGTATCCTCTGTTCTTTTTCCAACACTGACTTAACTCTCCGCTGACCTTTGCCATTTTTATCCTGCAAATAGTGTATAAGATGTTACACTTCTTGATAAACTTGATTGGCATAAGGCATCAACTATTTCTTTTGCCTTATTTAGCTCCCATTTTCTCTATTTCCCATGCCTGGTCCTCAACTCAACATTAAAGTCATGTGCCACTACCTGCCCGGCTTAGGTGAAAGTTTAAAAACAGAATATCACCTACAAGGGTGATGTGAGTTTCATATTAATGTGTTTGCACTGTGGAATTTGATAGAAGATTGCTTAGACCCATGTCATAAAGTTGGTTAACAATTTTAAATTGTAGTTCAACACCCACATAAATACGGTTGGTTTACTTGAAAACATGGGAACAAAATATAAAAATTAAAAATAAAAAAATAGCAATAAAAATCCTGAGAACAAAGAAGCAGTGTCAATTTACTGAATTATTTTTACTTCTTGATGCCTCATAGGATGAGGAGGAAGTTTCCTTTTTATTTTTTATTTTTATTTTTTTTTGGATTTTGGTTTTTCGAGACAGGGTTTCTCTGTGTAGCTTTGCGCCTTTCGTGGAACTCACTCTGTAACCCAGGCTGGCCTCGAACTCACAGAGATCCGCCTGCCTCTGCCTCCCAAGTGCTGGGATTAAAGGCGTGTGCCACCACCACCCGGCGGAAGTTTCCTTTTTAATGATGTGGTTTTAAAATCCCCTGAAATGGCTCCTACTCCTCGGGGAGCCAAGTGCCCCTCCTAGTTCATCACACACAGGATCATTAAGGCTCCTGTTAAAGCTTTCTGCACTTCATTTCTGGGAAGCTGGAGGGGCTTGAGACCCAGGATAAAGTATTTTGAACAAAAAAGCCAGCTGCAAGCCACAAAAATATACAAAGTAGGATTTCAGCTGATTATGACAAAGCTAATACCTGGAAGAAGCCAAGGGCCTTCCAGAGGTCAAGCTGAGGCTCAAGGAGTCTTGGTGATGTTGGCTTTTGATTATCAGCCATTTCCTGCTATGAGTCTCTTGTGTGTTATTGTAGTTTTTCCATCATTTATTGGACAACATTTCCCCTCTACTAAAGGAATATTTAGATAACCTTCTGAGCCGACAGCTATGCACAGCCAGAACCCCAGTTCAAGCCTCCCTGTAATTATCATAATTAGCAGCATCTGGCCAGGTCCACCCCCAGATGGAGGAAAGTACCTTATCAGAGATACCTCTGTACTCTCTAAGAACAGACTTAAGTGTCCAGACTACCCGTTTGAGAAGGCCTGGCAGATGTGCCAATTAAGCTTAACTTCCTCCTTTCCCCAAACCTTACCTCTAGTTCCAGATCTCCCTTTAACTATCACCAGAGGCATCTAGCTATACGCAGATTGCCTAGCGACTGAGCACACTTTCCCCAACAATGCAGAAAAGTGGCAGATAGCTTGGACAGATAGGAGTCACAGGAAAAAAGAAGACAGTTTTATTTTTTCCCATTTCTACCAACTTTTAGATTCTTAACATTTTCTACCAATCATGTTTAAGACTATAGTGGAGCACATAAGATCCCTCTTCTTAGATATTACCCAAATTTAGCCTTTAGTTAATTCATTTCCCCATTAGTCACTTCCCTTTTGGGTTGCAAATGATAATTAACAATTACTGCCCCTCTGTGTGATTTTTATCACCCCTCCATTTGACCCTGGAAGCCTGGTGGTCACTGCATGGGGAAAATTCTTACCTCCCTTTATGACCCTGTAGAATTCAAGCCTGGTGACCTTGCTTGACCAGGGGATTGCTATTGCTTGGGTTTATAACTGGACTCCTGAGAGACTTGGGGAGGACAGAGAGATGGAGAACGGAGGATAAGGAGGATTTTGACCAGAGAGAACATGTGGAAGATGGAAGATGAGGAAGAGTCAGATAGGGAAGTATTAGCTGGGTAATAATGAGATGAAAAGGACCTAGATGAGGCAGAATTAAGACGAGAGAATTAAGATAGAACTTAGAGGGAGCAGTAGATAAATATAGAGGGAAATCAGGCAAGAAAGGAGCTAGGCACGAGAACAGAAATGAAGCTGTGAAAACAGGATGTTATTCCAGAGAATTAAAGTGAATGGACTAAAGAGCTCGGTGTGCTGAGATTCTATTTCATGTTAATAGTCCTCGCTGTTTGTAGTTCTCTCTCCCGAGCCCCTGGGATGTGTAATATTAAGGCTGGTCGCTCTAATATTATATAAGAAAAGCCTACTTGTTTTTTTCTGGATTTCCCTCTACCACAGCAGGGGATTTGACAGCACAGAAAAAGAGAGGTGAGTGAAACACAGTGGCTGCTGCACAGACTCCAGACTCCCAGAGCAGCGTCCTGCATTGCCCTGCAATCCTACACTAACTCAACTTCATGATTTCCACACATCAGGTTTTATCGCTGACTGTCACCCCTGACTGTGGTCTGAGGCCTCATTTTTCATTCTTTTCTTGTTCCCTGGAACTTTGTCCTTCAGGCTACCACCCCAGCCCTCGCTCTTTTCTCGATGGAACAATGAGTGACTTGTGCCATTCTTAATTGATCCTTGATTCATCTCCAGGACACCTGAGATATTAAAGCTATTGGATCTCATTTATTTTTTTTTCTTCTCTCTGCCACAGCCATGGGAAATAAGGACTCAAATCCCATAAGCCCCACATCTCCTCTGGGATGCCTTTTAGAAACCCTCAAACCTTTCAGCTTAATGTCCTACTTACAGACTTCTAAGCTTATCCGCCTCTGCACTAAAAAATGGCCTCAATATCCCTTAGATAACAATAAAAATGGCTACATAATGGCTCCTTGGACCCTGATATTTTGTGGGAGTTATCTAACTTCTGTCAGCGAATGGGCAAATGGAAAGAGTTACCTTGTATCCCAGCCTTTTTCCATCTCAGCTCCAAACCCTCTCTCCTTGATTCCTATTCACCTGCCCACCTGCTCCTAGCTGGGCAACCCGAACCAGAGGAACCCCGCACTACTACCCTAGACCCTGCTAATGAACCCCCACCTTTCTGAACTCCTGCTCCTTCCTCTCCTCCAGGGACTGTTCCTTTGACTCCTCCAGCTCCTTCTTCCTCTCTGGCACTGGGCCGATTCAACTGTCTGACTCCAGCTCTCACCTTTATTCTTCCTGTCGTGAGTTCTTGGGCTGCTAAGGAACCCCACCCCAGCCAGGCCAACCTGGCAGCCATCCTCCCCTGTGAGAAGTAGCCAGAGTGGATGGACTGGTTAAGGTACATGTCCCTTTCTCACTGGCAGAACTCTCTCAGATAGAAAAAAATGGGTGCTGTGCATCTAACTCTACTTCTTTTATTAAAGAATTCCTAAATATCACCCAATCTTATAATCTCACTGTTGGACCCCAAAATCTAGGGTCTCAAGTGGGCGCCCCAAGAACCCAGACTCCAGTCCAGTTGATGCAATAGCAAGAGGAATTTATTGCGGCTGTATACAGTCGGGCAAACTCAGCTCAAAGAGCAAGAGTTGCATCGCACCATAGTTCATAGGCACTTTTAAAGGAAAAACCCACAAAAATCACAAGATTACAATTCCCATACAATTACAGAGTGATCACAGAGTGGGTACAGTGGGTACAGTTATGTCAACCTCAAGGGGGGTATCAGGGAGGGGGGAGTGGAGCTTACACAAAGGTCACAGTGGTCCTTCCTGGAACATTTGCAAACTCTCCCAGTCACAGTTGAGCACATCTCTTAACAGAAATCTCTTATCATTGTTATATTGTTGCAGGGGTGGTCAGCTTGCCCTGGGAACTAGCTTTTTAGTTTCTCATTTCCTGGTGCTTGAAGTTTCTCATTTCCTGAGGCTTGGGGGTATAAGCCTGAAGGGTTAGGGTCTTTCACTCACCTTTCATGATATATACATGATGCTAACTAACAACCTACTTCCTGAGGAGTGCAGATGAGTTTGGGAACATGTGATGATATTTTATTTGTGTTAAAATGTGGTGATATTTTATTTGTGCTTTAATAAAGCTTGCCTGGAGATCAGAGGAAAGCCAGCCACCATAGTAAACAAAAAAGTCAGGCAGCACGCACCCTTAATCCTATCACTTAGCAGGCAGGGTCTCTGTGTGTTCAAGGCCACACTCAGGAACAGAGCCAAGCGTGGTGACACACATCTTTAATCCCAGTATCAACCATAGAGACCTGGAGGTCTGTACAGACAGACAGAAAGTGACAGAGCTGTGTAGGAAGAGGAAGTGAAGTAGCTGGGCTAAGAGAGCCAATGAGAGGGCAGAACAGCAAGGCAATAAAGGCATGGGTAGACAGGAAGTAACTCACATTTGGAAGCTGCAGAGTTGGTGAGGTAAGGTTGGTTGGTGGCTTTCCTTATTTACCTGATCTAAGGCTTTCACCCTATATTTGGTTCTGTGCTTTTTATTTAATAAGACCATATCGAAATTCATCTACAGGGACAGGCTAGGATACATGCAGACAAGGTCCACCAGACTAATGCAGCATGTCTTCCCAGGGCTGAGGTGGTCCCCTATCGGGATCCATGATGGGATTATAATACCCCGGGTGGTTTTCTAGCTAGGGATCAGTTCATGACCTGCCTCCTAGCAGGTCTTAGAAAGGCTGCCCACAAACCAGTAAACTATGAATAGCTTCAAGACATAGTTCAAGACAGACAGGAAAATCCACCTCAATTTCTAGAATGACTTACAAAGGCCCTCTTACAATAATCTAATCTAGATCCTGAGAGCCCAGAGGGAAGACAGCTCCTTATGACCCATTTTTTCCACAGAGCTTCCCCAGCACTGGGGCTAAGTTTAAATGTCTGGAGAGACGACCCAGACCCCACAGACAGAAGTCTTAGCGCTGGCTTTTTAAGATGTACCATGGGAGAGATGAGAAAGCCCCGAACAGAAATACCAAATGCTGCCAAGGCCATCCAACCACCTGCGGCGACTGCCTGAGTACCCCCAGGTCCTTGTTTGTTTTAAATGTGGTCCAGAAGGCCATTGGGCTTGTAGTTGTCCTGCTCTGCGTGGACTGCCTGGTCTGTGTCCAAAGTACCACCAAGAGGGACATAGGTCAGTTGACTTCTAATGGAACCTACAGCCTGGTTCAAGACCTCCAGCTCATTAATTCTGCAGTGGTCTATCCTGTGATACCCAATCCTCATACACTCCTCTCTGCTGTGGGATAATGCCCTTGTACACTGGTTTAATAAAACTCTGATTGGCCAGTAGCCAGGCAGAATGTACAGGCGGGATAAGCAGACAAGGAGAATTCTGGGAAGAAGAAGGCTGATGCAGGAGATGCCAGCCCACCATCCAGGAAGCAGCATGTAATGGCACACAGGTAAAGCCATGGAACATGTGGCAACATATAGTTTAAAAGTAGTGGACTGGGTTTAAATTTAAGAACTAGTCAGTGGTAGGCCTGAGCTAATGGCTGAGCAGTTTTAATTAATATAAGCCTCTGTGTGTTTACTTGGGTCTGAGTGGCTGCAGACCAGGTGAGACACAGAAAAACTTCCAACTACACCTCTCCTCTATCCCCTCAGGAACATCCCATTTCTCAGTTCTGGATCTCAAGGATGCTCTCTTCTATATTCCTCTCATCCCTTAGTCTCAACATGCCTTCCCTTTCACCTGGACTGACCCTGACACTCACCTGTCCATGCAGCTGACCTGGACTGTCTTGCTATAGGGATTCAGAGACACCCCATATCTGTTTGGTCAGGCCTAGCCTCTCACTTACCCTCTTTGTCTCTCCCTGACTCTAAACTCATACAGTATGTAGATGACATTCTACTATGCAGCCCATCATTACAAATTAGCCAGACTAACATCTCTGCTCTCCTAAATTTCTTGTCCAGCTGGGATTATAGCGTCTTGCCTTGAAGGTCCAGCTGTCCACTCCTCAGGTCGCCTATTTGTGTCTAAGCATTACCCCTACCCACAAGGCTATTTAGAAACTTTAGAAAGAAATCACCTAATCCAGTCTCTTGCAGTCCCCTCTACTAAACAGGAGATTCTATCATTTCTGGGAATAGCTGGCTTCCTATGGTCCTGGGTCCCATCTTTTTCCCTCCTTGTTCACCCCTTATATGAGGCAGCTCTTGGCTCCCTTCATGAACCCTGCCTTCACCCCACTACTAAACCATTTTGGGAGCTCCAACAGGCTCCAGGACCCAGTACTTCACACCCCAGACCTAAGTCATCCCTTCTCCCTCTATGTAACAGGAAGGGAGGGATACACCCTTGGAGCCCTAGGACACCAGCTGGGACCCTCCTTTGTGCCTGTAGCATGCCTGTCAAAAAAACTAGACCTCACCACTCAGGGATGGGCACCTTGCATTTGTGCTTTAGCAACTGTTGAGCTCCTTATTCATGAATCAAAGAAACTAAACTTTGGGTCACCCACCACTGTCTTCTCCTCCCACAACCTGTCCCATCTCTTAACTTATAAAGGCTTACAAACTTTACTTCCTTCCTGAGTTCTTTCTTTTCAAGTGATATTAGTGGAAGATGCCACACTTTCTTTCCAGACTTGCGCACCCCTTAATATCTCAGGTCTTTTCCCTCAACCTAATACTGACTACTCCTCATCTCATTTCTGCACTGAAACCCTAGAGGAACTATTGCCCCATCCTTCACACACACAGGAGGGCACATTGCCTCAGGCCACTTA
>CABHPQ010154853.1:0-19624 GCA_902168405.1 Peromyscus aztecus
AGGCAGTCTGCAGGTGTGAATAGGCTATCCCAGCTCATGGCAGACAGCCTGCAGGTGTGAATAGACCATCCCCAGCTCATGGCAGGCATCCTGCAGGTATGAATAGGCCATCCTAAGCTCATGGCAGGCAGTCTGCAGGTGTGAATAGGCCATCCCATCCCCAGCTCATGACAGGCAGTCTGCAGGTGTGAATAGGCCATCCCATCCCCAGCTCATGGCAGGCAGCCTACAGGTGTAAATAGGCCATCTCTAGCTCATGGCAGGCAGCCTGCAGGTATGAAGAGGCCATCCCCAGATCATGGCAGGCAGCCTGTAGGTGTGAATAGGCCATCCCCAGATCATGGCAGGCAGCCTGCAGGTATGAATAGGCCATCCCCAGATCATGGCTGGCAGCCTGCAGGTATGAATAGGCCATCCCCAGCTCATGGCTGGCAGCCTGCAGGTATGAATAGGCCATCCCCAGCTCATGGCTGGCAGCCTGCAGGTATGAATAGGCCATCCCCAGCTCATGGCTGGCAACCTGCAGGTGTGAATAGGCCATCTCTAGGTCATGGCAGGCAGTCTGCAGGTATGAATAGGCCATCCCCAGCTCATGGCAGGTAGCCTACAGGTGGGAACTACCCCATTCCCAGAACAAAGTAGCCTTAACAAGAGGAAATCCTCCAAGTGCCCCTGTTAACAAGCTTTCTAAGTCCATGGTAAAACACATCTGAACTCTGCGAGTGAGAGCCACGTGACCCTCTTGGGGGACACTGACCACATTCTCCTCTTCTTTCTCTTTGCCATCTTCATTCTCCTTGGATGTTTGGTATGAGAAGTCATCATATGTACGGAATTCCAAAAACAGGATGGTGGGTGGTAGAAGGATCCCCATGATGACCTAGGTGATGAGGAACAAATACAGTTTTAAGCTGTGGTAATCCAAGGAAAATCTAGTCTCTGTCAGTTACTTCTTGGTGTCTTGGGATGAAATACCTAAGAAAACAAGTTATGGGAGGAAAGACTTATTTTAATCATCACAATGAGGAGAGGGAGGGGAGGGGAAGGAAGGGAGGGGGAGAGGGAGGGGAGGCAAAGCATTGCCATCCTGGCAGAGGGGGGCGGGACCTGAACCTGCACTTTGGGCTTTCCCTTTATTTGATCCATCTGTAGCCTGTGAACTGACGCCATCCACAGTTTGAGTAGGTCTCCCCTCTTGCCCTTAGTCAATCCTTCCTGGGCATGCCCTCCCAGTCCCCCGAGGGTGTGCTTTACTGATTCAACAACCTTAGATACCAAAACCTGTGGGTGCTTACGGTCATTAAGTGACACAGTGTTTGCATATAATCTACACATGTCCTTCCACACGCTTTGAATTAGGTCTAGATGGCTGCTAACCTGATGCAATGTGAGCGCTGGGTTCAAAGCTGCTCCACCCAATTGTGTAGGGAGTAAAACAAAAAGGACGGCTGACATACATTCAGTTCAGATATACTTACAAATATGGATTTTTAAAAATCACACATCCCTCTAGTGTGTGTGTGTGTGCGTGTCCCATGCCACAGTGAATTTGTAGAGATCAGAGCACAACTTGCAAGAGTTGGTGCTCTCCTTCAACCTTGTGGGTCAGGGACTGAACTCAGGCTGACAGGCTTGGCAGCAGGCACCTTTGCCCCTAAGCCATTCTGAAAGCCCTTAAAGGGGTTTTTGATGTGTGTTCAGTTGATTTCAAGAACAGGAAATCCTGGGAGCTGGGGGGCTGACTGTCGAAGCCGTAAAGTTACACTGACCACACTGTCGGTCACCTAGGAGCCTGGGTTGTCCTCATTCCTGCCCTGATGGTCGGTGGTTTTATGTGCTGGATACTTTGATAGTATCGCAGATCATGAGAAATTTGAGAATATCCACTGGTTATTTTTTTTTTCAAAAGAGAAATGACAAGCAATGTTGTGTGTAATCCAGACTTTAAAAAGCAACGTTTAAGCATTAAATCCCCACACAGGTAAGTCGCGGTGGAGGCTTAGCTAGAATACTTGCCAGCATGGGTGTGTCCCTGCACTGACTCCCAACATCGTAAAAGCAAACCACACAAATAAAGCAAGTAGATAACTAAATTAAAATCTAATGAATATAGTAACACCTCTGTTTTATATAAAAAATACTGCGGTGTGATGAGAATATGTGCATTTGGACTTGGAAGGTTCACAGAGGACGGGCTGAGCTGAGCCCAGAGAGGGAAATGATGCCTGGCTCAGATAGAAGCTTAATGCTGTTTTATCCGTGCTTCTCTATGCTCCACCGATTGCTAAAAACCTTCCAAGTTTGAATTCTGATCAAACCTGAACCTTAACTTTTGTGTGTAGCTTTAATTTTCCCCTGAAATTTAGATTTCCCATCTGTCTTCTTGTTAAGGAATCTCAACAGTGTTTGCTTCCCTGTTCCTGCAACCTCAACACTTGGGGGCTTCTTAGCCATTGATCAGTCTATCTGTTAGTCCTCTCTCTCTCTCTCTCTCTCTCTCTCTGTGCGTATGTGTGTGTGTGTGTGTGTGTGTTTTTCTATGTGTGGGTGCACATGTGTATGGTGTATGAGCTCATGTGGGAGCCAGAGGACCTACTTAGTTTGTTTTGCTTTTTGATACAGGGTTTCTCACCGGCCTGGAAGTCACCAATTACCGTCTCCTGGCTGGCCAGCAAGCTCAGGGACCCATCTGTTATGTCTCCCCTGCAGTGAGATTACATGTCTGACTGTTTATTTTTTTTAAATGTGGGTCCTAGGAAGTCAAACTTAGTACTCAGGCTCGCAAGGTTAAGTGTTTGACTGAAGCATCCGGTGTGTCCCCTTCTTCCTGAGTACATCCTTCTTAGGCCCCACAAAACTCTGTATTTATGCAGTTTAATTGCCTCACATTCCGTTGCGTGGATTGCACAGGGGGTTTGTAAAACACAGGGGCTTATTTATTCTGTGTAATCTTTTGGAATGGGTATGATGAAAGCAGTTTCAGTGTTTGTCTGGTTTATTTTGTATTTATTTTTGCACTACTTGGGATTAAACCCAGGACCACATGCACGCCAGGCAAGGGCTCTACCGCTAAGCTGTATCCTCACCGATTTTACATTTTATTTGAGACAGAGTCTCATTGAGTTGTGCCCGCTGACTCTAACTCACTCTGCAGATCAGGCGAGCCTTAAACTTGCAAGCTTTTGACCTCAGCTTTGTACCACCAGTCCTGGCCTGGTTCTTTGCTTGTTTTAGATGAATCTGCTTTCCTTGTGCATTTTACTTCTTATTCTGTTGCCATGCCAGGATTTGAACCCAGGGCCTCGTGCAAGCTAGGCAAAGGTTGAACCACTGAGCTACATCCCTGGCTGTCCTCATATGTTTTAAAGACCTGGATCAGGTGGAAAAAAAATCCAGATTCTAAATGTTTTTCTGATCAAAACCATGAAGACGAAGGCCTTGCTTTTCTGCTGACTTCTAGGTTACAGCGCTTCTGTTGCTAAGCCAATGCTCATCACGTCATACTTGACCTGTTTTCTTTAATGCCTTTACGATCTCTTTGACCCTAACATTCCGAAAACCAACTACATTTGTTAATATCCAAGGCTGTCTACAATATCAAAATAATGAATTGGTGCGCTGTGTAGCACTGGACAGCTAGGCACAGCACCTGTATTTGTAAGAGGTGGAGGTTCTTCTGCTAGTCACTGTGCCATACAGAATGAGTGCCCATCGGAAATTCTAATTACTCCAAAAATCTGAACCCAACTCAGTGCACAGTGGGAAATCCCACACCTGACTTAATGTAATGGGCCATAGTCACAATGCAGGCACCCTAGAAATAATGAATAAAATTAACCCTCGGGCTGTGGATAGAAAGTGAACGTAAGACAATTGATTTTGCACTTGGGCTTGAATACCATCTCCAAGATATTATGTCTGTGTAAAAATTCCAAACCTAAAAAGAAATTGAAGACACTTTGGGCCCCAGACATTTCAGATAAGAGATAGTGATCCTGCAGTGTTTCGCCTCTATTTTCATAGAGAGTCCATAAAATCAATATATAATATAATTATTATGTTGCATGAATTCTAAAAGGTTTTTTTAAATAAAAACCCATAGCCAGATAATGGGGTAAATGCTGAATGATCAGAGAGAAAAAGGAACAAGCCACTGCCATGTCTTAATTCTAGAACTCCTCAGCCTGAGAAGCCTTTAGTTCCTGTCTTCTCACACCTTATATACCTTTCTCCGTCCAGCCTAGTGCTGGGATTATGGCATGTGTGCTTCCCAAGCAGAGGCATGAGATCTCAAGGGCTGAGATTAAAGGTGTGTGACTCCCAAGTACTGGGATTAAAGGTGTGTGCTATCACTGCCTGGCTCTGTTTCTCTCCTAGACTGAGTCAATCTCGTGTAGTCCAGGGTGGCTTCGAACTCACAGAGATCCAGACAGATCTCTGCCTCCTGAGTGCTAGGATTAAAGGTGTGTGCTACCACTGCCTGACCTCTGTGTTTAATCTAGTGGCTTGTTCTGTCCTCTGATCTTCAGGAAAATATTATTAGGGTACACAGCATATCACCACAACTATACAGTTGGATTTCTGGCCGAATAAAATCTTTTCTCAAGATAATCTAGGAGTTTGTTAACTGTTTTGAACTCTCCAAACCTTTTCATTGTTTCACATTCTCTTATAAACTGTGTGTAAGGGAGAGGTGTTGTCAGCCAAAGTACTGTAGAAACAGAGGGCAGATCTGTACTTCTTTTTTTTTTCAATGATTAGTTTGTTTTTATGCATATGGATATTTTGTTTGCATGTGTGTCTATGCACCATATACATGTCACGCCTGAGGAGGCCGGAGAGAGCATTGGCTCTCCTGAAACTGGAGTTACACATAGTTGTTAGCCGCTATGGAGGTGCTGGGAATTGAACCTGGATCCTGTGATGAAGAGCTCTGAGGCAAAGCATGCTGGCTACCGGGGGGCTGGAGTGTGTGACTACCTCAGCTCAGGTCCTGTCCCGTACCGACCAGCTCAGACCCTGGGCAACTTCATCACCGAGCTTTGAGTTCCTCATCTGTGAAGCCAGAACTGTTGGAGTGTCTGCTGTGTGGGGTTGCAGAGGGGAACTCAGTGGTCCGTCCCCCTTACCTCTCTTAACCACCAGCAGATGCCTGACACAGACAGTGCTGACTCCATGCCCTCTGTGTGGTGTCTGGATGTCTGCGGCATTGCCACCTAGTGGCAAAGCTAAGGTGCCATACATTTCACACCCCGCTGCCTCCTGAGCATCACCACCAGTCTCTCCTGTGGGGCCACGAATAAGGAACTTCAGGATTACTTGAATGCAAGCACTGGGGTGTTGTGACAGTCGATGTGCTAACTGGGATATCTGCTAGGTGACTAATGGGTAGGTGCAGCATACGTTGTGGACAGACTGGACAAGCCGATGATTTATGTTTGGGGGTGGGGGTGGGTAGAGTGGGATCATGTGAGACTTCATCTCGCTACTCAGAACAGCATACAATTTACAACTCAAGCAAGAAGATTAGGGTAAAGCTCAGTAGCGGAGAGTCTTCGTTTGGTTTACAACAGGCCCTTGATTGCCCCCCAAACAAACAAACAAACAAACAAACAAACAAACCAAAAAAAACCCCTTACGAATTGATTATTTCTTGAATTTTCTATTGAACATTTTCAGGCTCTGGGTGACGAGGTAACAGGAAGGGGGAAAAGTGAACTCCTGTACCGTAAGGGCCACTGTAGCGGGAATAAGCTACAGGTACTGGGCTCAGCCTAGTGTCCCATCTGTGTGACCCCAGCGTAATGACTGCAACACACCCACCTTCAGGCCAGGGTTCTTCCTCATGCGGAGCCTTCCCATCCACATGTCCGTCAGCAGCATCTGGCTGCAGGTGTGAGCAATGAAGTCCCGGTGCTTGGCTGCCACTGCCAGCTTGAGGCAGGTTGAGTTGCTCCAGTTTTTGAGCTCGTAGGTCAGAAGCTTCATGGCCACCTGCTCATCGTGTTTGTAAGACTGATCTAACAGCTCCACAGCAAGCTGCCCAAAATCTCTGCGGGGGGGGGGGGGGGGGGAGATGTCGGCGGCGATGAAACCACAGTGGTTGTGAGTTTGTACTTAAACATGTGTGTCCATAGCAATCTGGGGAGCTATACAGGACACAGAACACAGGATTGAGAGTGACTTTAAGGTCCTCTTAAGTTCTCAAGATCTGTCATCAGAGAAGGAGGCAATAAGTAGCAAGCTCTGATTGGTCAGAAAGGGGACTGATTGCTCTTCCTCCAAACAGAGCTTAACTGTGTCCCTCGGGACCCCCAGGAGACAAGTCTTTTACTTGGGATGTACAAAGAACAATGAGGCGGACTGGAAAGGCAGGATCTGTGGGGTTGTGGTAGTAACCAGCGGCTGCTTCAGAGGGACCAATGAGTGGGGTTGGTAGAGCACCAGGATGGCTTGTGGGTGTTGGTTAGGTTCTGATTTTAAATGTGGGTGCCGGCCATGCCCGCGTGTTTGCCGTAAGCCAAACATTTAAACGGTGTGCTCTTCATGTGTTGTGTAAGACTTCAACAAGCCATTGGTTACAAGATAATTCAACATGCCCAGAGCAATGAGACAGAGTGTAGCCGTCACAGGGCCCAGAGCAGGACATCTGATGGCGAATGGCAGTGTTGGAGTCAGGGCATGCAGAAGGTGACATGGCTCAATTTTGAACATAGTTTGTTCTTTTTTCCTCATGACCCTGATTTTATAAAGACAGCTATAGTCACTTCCTGTCCCTTCGTCTTTTTTTTGTCGTGGGATGTGATTAAAATATGGCCACACAGTGATCGTTCTCCTCTGGTTCTGTTTCTCCACCTATAGGATATTTTGTTGCAGCTATGATGAAGATGGAGATGGAGGAGGAGGGAGAGTGGCCATTCCTGTCCCTTGAAGATTCTGCAGGGCACAGTACTTTCTGGTCCTGGTCCTAGGCTGCAGGGTGGCACATCACCAAGGGAGGACTCTCTACAAGGCAGGACGACTGTGTCACCCAAGGTAGGTGGACATATCTCTGGCCTAAAAGTCCTTAGGCTCTGGAGTTAGAGAGATGGCTTAATGGCTAAGGGAATTCATTTCTTTCTTCTGCAGAGGACCCGGGTTCGGTTCCCACTACCCACATGGTGGCTCACAACTACCTGTAACTCCAGCTCCAGGGAATTGGACAGCCCTCCTCTTCTGACCTCCTCAGACACCAGGCATGCGGGTGGCATCACACACACACACACACACACACACACACACACACACACACAGAGGCAAAACACTCATACTCTTAAAATAAAATCAACCGAAGAGAAAAACATTACGGTCTTTGGTGCTAACGTTTAGAAGCCAGCTAATCGTTTTGGAAATCACTGAATCCAGAACAAAAGCACAAGGCTTCCAGACAAAGCTGTCAGGTGCTGGCACAGCTGCCTGGCTGGATCTGCCTCAAGTTCATGTGCTAGAAAGTCGTCCCTGGGCTTCAGATTTCCAGTCTGGCACGTGATGAACTTGGAAAGGGCTGGCCACTCCTAACAACAGATGAAACGCTGACAGGCTGGAGCTCAGCCTCCCTTCCTCACTCCATCCCAGGGAAGTCTTCTGTCCCAGCACTGCAGGGACAGACAGGCAGACACAGAATCACTGCTCACTGTAGCAGACGTGTCCGCAGAACCAGGGCGAGCTTAGGAAACACAACTCTAGCGATAACCCATATATTGCTGAATGCTTGCTATGACTAAGTCCAAATGTAATCAAGTCCAGGGCCCCACCCAAACAGGTTCCGACAGCGAATGTAGGAGCACCCCCTCTTCCGGTAGGGGAAAGGGAAAAGGAACCTCATTGAAACCTGGCACTACTCTGCCCTCCTTAGCCAGGCCTGCCCCAGGAGAAACTAGCTAAACAGAAAGCCTAGCCTGCTGCCGGTTTCTGCATGGAGAGAAAAAGCCAACAGCAGCCCCCTTTAGCCATCTGCCCCAGCTCCAGGGGAAGAACAATCCAGAAGGCCTTCTGACATTCAGAGCCCAGTGCACAGATGTGCCGAAGTTTGTACAGCGTCCGTGGGTGTTTCTTTATGGGAATCTATTTCACTACTTTTGCATAGGAGAGCGCTTTGACGATTTGCATGAGCAAGCAGCAGACCAAACCAGTAACAATAGCGCAGAGGGACAGCAGTGAAAATACTGAGGGACGTGATGGGCAAGGCAGTTTATGAGTAAGCCCCAACCACAGTGGCCCTTAAAGGAGACATCTGCGCAGTGGTCAGGCCTTCAGTGGGGAGAGCACCCGGGCAAGAGTCAACCGTGGCCTCAGGTTCCCTCAAGATACTCACTTGGAATTGTTGTCCAGATCCTGAGAGATGTCATCTACCAGCTCGCTCTCGGAGGACTCGTGGGCCATGGCCTTGTAGAGCTTACAGGCCACCAAGGCCTTTGCCATGTTCTCCTCCCCACGCTGCCACAGGAAGACAGCCATCTTCTGGCGCTTCATGAGCACAGCCCACACCATGAGCTCATGGAACGGGTACTGGAATCGACTCACGGCGGGGTCGTCCACATCAATGTCAATCTCTTCCTCCTTCTTCTTCTTCTTTTTCTTCTTCCCTTTGGCTGGAGGTTCATCATCCTGAGAGGAGAGAAAAAAAAATGGCTCTTCCTAAATTGGCAACAAATTAGCTCTTCAGGAGCTGAAGGAGAGAGGAAGACTTCCATGTCAGAAGCAGCTGGGAGCCTTGGTGAGCCAGGCTCTGGCCTCCACTCTGCACACTGGTTCCTTTGGGAAGGCGCACATGTTTATTATGAAAAGCAAATCACTTAAAACCAAGTGAACTGAAAAGGAATGCTGCTATTTGAGTAACTTATCGCTGGGTTAGCAGCTCTGTTGTTTTTTTTTTTCTCCAGAGGGTTTTAACTGAGGAGACAAAATAAACATGGAACAACCTCCCCATAAACTAAATACAGATAGCACAACAGGAAAGGTGAAGTCACTGTTTGTCTCTTCAGGGACATCTTCCAACACAGCGGAACAGCGATCCTTGTTTGCAAGATATAGCTGAGCTAGGAACTGACAGAAACAGCATAAGCGGGGCCTGGCGGCACAGGCCTGTAATACCAACTAACCCGGAGACTGAGGCAGGCAGGAGGTCAGCAAGTTCAAGCTCTTCCTGGGCTACAGAGTGAGTCAAAGGCAAGTCTGGGCAACTGAGTGAGATTCTGCCTCAAAATAAAAGGAAAGGGTTTGTTATGCAAGCATGAGGAACCGAGTTTGGATCCCTATACCACGTAGAAGGCCAGCTGAGGCAGCAAGGGCTTCTAACCCCAGCACTGGGAGGCAGAGACAAGAGGATCCCTGGGGTTTGACAGCCAGGTCAGTCTAGTCAACCAGTGAGGTCCAGCTTCGGGGAAAGACTGCCTCAAAAAAAAAAGGGGGGAGGGACCCAAGAGGCTCCTGGTGCCAAGCCTAAGGGCCAGAATTCAATTCCAGGACCTCCATGATGGAAGGAGAGAACACACTTCTACAAGTTGTTCTCTGACACACACAGGAACATAAAAATGTAATTACAGGAAAATAAAAATGTAATTTAAAAAAACTCAGAATAAAAACTATGCATCACTGAAGCTATTGGACAGACAGAAGAGGCTAGAATGTTGTGTGAAGCCTTGTAAAGGCGAACTTGAAAGTCTAGGTGAAGTCACTTTTAGGAAAATGGAAATGAGCAAGTTCGACTCTGTCAGACAGGAAGTCTAGACGAATTCATATCCTCAGCGCCTGTCATCGAGGAAATGAAAAATAAACTAAAACCAGGCTTGGAGCAGAGAGTTACAGAGGCACATCTAGACGTCTTTGTAGACCAGGTTGGTCCTACCAGGTTGAAGGACTCCAGAGAAAGAAAATAACAGAAGACTTGGGGCTCACAATCGAGCCAGAGCCGGGCCTTAGCTGTGAATTCTGAATTGAAGCCTTCTTTGCCAAATCCATTCGGAATGGGATGCTGTTGAACACGGTAACTTACTTATAAATACACTCGACTATAGCAAACACTGTTCTGTGTTACAGCATTTCTCCCACTCATTTGAATATTTTTATGGCTAGTGTGCTGTTGTTTTGTGGGGTTTTTTTCCCCTTGGTGCTTTATTTTTAAAGCTTTTTATTAATGGTGCTGTCAATTCTTTTGTCCCATGGTGAGGTCACTTGAGTTGTCTTCCTGATGTCAAATAGTATTATTTGCTGATAGTCATTTTGCGAAAGAAATGTAGCAATCAAGTGACCCCTAATGACGTTCCTCTATACCCACTGATCAGTTTCTCTCTCAGTCCTCATCAGAGAAGCTTCCTCTTGGAACCCTCAGTTCTAAATGGGGGTATTTTCACCAAATCCCTCCCCTCTGAGCTCAGGGAACTTTGAAGAAGAGGAGGCAGAAAGATGGTGAGATCCAGAGAAACAGTGTCTTCCAGATACAACAGGACTGATCCACATATGAACTCACAGAGACTGTGGCAGCGTGCATGGGCCTGCACAGAGCCAAACCTCACAGGGTCCCAGCCCTGAGATGGGGCAGTAGGCATGAGCTCCCATCCCCAACCAAGAAGCTGTCTCCACTTGATAACTATTAGAAAAGGGTATAGAAATCACACTTAAGGTCAGCCCATACCCAGAGGTAGATGGGCACAAAATGAACTCAGCGGTATATTACAGGATTTTTTTTTTAACCTTACTGGTCTTTTGCTTGTATATTATGGCTTCTGGTTTTGAGGTTGTATGGATTTTGTTTGCTTGTGTGTGTGTGTGTGTGTGTGTGTGTGTGTGTGTGTGTGTGTGTCTTCATTTCTCATGTTCTTTCCCAGTTTTTGTTTTTGTTGTTATTGGATAGTTTATTTTGCTGTATCATTGTTTGTTGTTTTTATTTACCTTTTTGTTTGTTTTTTAAGAGAGAAGAAAAGTGTGCAGTTGGAAGGGTTGGGAGGTAGAAAGGATCTTTGAGAAGATGGAGGGCAACCATGATCAGAATTTATTCTATGAAAATAACTTTAATTAAAAAAAGATTAGGAATGTTATACAATTTTTAGCTTTCTCGTTAGTATCTACTGATAAATGGTCATGTCATATCTTTTCCTTGTTTATTTTAACAGTGAGGCAACATATTAAAGACTTACTAACATTAAATTGTATTTGTATTCCTACGAAATCTAAATTTCTTATTTAAGACATTACGAAGTCATATTGAGGGTTTTTTTTTGGTATTTTATGGTTTTTAAATAATAGAAATAACATCATTCTCTAAGGATTTCTGTTCTTTAGTATTTCTTTGGAAACTGCTTTTACGAACTTTATAGCGTTAGTTAGGTAGCCTCTGTCTTTAAAGGTGTCTGTTATCCCATAGACACCCTCACCAGACATTACAGGCTGTCATCGTTGCTTCTGGTTACCTTCCAGAACTTGATAGTAAGACCCCATTGCTGAAAAGACCATGAGTCAAGGAGAAATCAAGCTGGTACTGACCTGGAAGCTTCATCCCTACTGGCTAGCTCTCACAGAGCTGGAAGGCTCTGTACACACTACCAGGGAAGAAAGCTAATCAGTCCTACCCACTGGGAATCCTGGGAGCCACAGTAATGACTGGTCTGGCAAGACGCCCACTGGTGCAATAGTAACATGAATACTATTGTAGTAACCGACACTTTCTGATTGGGTTTAAGGCTGACTTCACAAGATGAAGCTTTTGTTCTTGGGCTTGGTACTGGGCCCAAACCCATGGCTGGCTAGGTCATAGGCCTTCAGGGATAACCCAATGTATCTGCTAAATGGACATGTATCAAACTGCCCCCTAAGGTGTTTTATGCTCATAGATTAGTACATCTTTCAAACCTTATCACAGAAGCTTTTTACAGTAGAGACTGTGGAGTTCTCATCTCTAAAGGGGACATTTACACCATATTCTCTTTCTCCAAGGCTTAGAGATCATTGCAGAAAAAGGGGAAGAAGAATTGTAAGAGCCAGAGGTGGTTGGTATCTGCAGTGAAACAGTACTTGCTAGACATGCTAGACATGTTGCCTGTGTGACCTCACAGGGGCTGTGACTGTTTGCACAAGACCTGCGTAAGATCAATCCCCCAGCACGGGTGGGGGAGGAGCTTATAAAGTCCCACCCCTAGCTGAGGAGCTACTGGCCGTTGGTGTCTATGGGGGCAAATAGAGGCAGTTTTCTTCAGGGATGAGGCTTCTGAGAGGCTACCTATACTTCATTAGGTGGTCCTACACCCATGTATGTAGTACAGAGGACTCAGTGGCTTTAAAAAACAGCCCATGAAGTTGGGAGGGAAGGAAAGTGCAAGGATATGGGAGGAATTGGAGGGAAGTGAATGAGGGTGGATTTGATTGATTAAAATACATTATACACGGGTATGGAATTCTCAACAAAAAAGAAAATTCATTTTTTAAAATATGATAAACTTAGGCTGGGGAGATGGCTCCTTGGATAGAATGCTTGGCTCTGAAGTATGAGGCCTGAGTTCAGATCCCTAGAACTCAGGTAAAAGCTGGACAGGTGTCATACCTGCCTGTAATACTAGAGACAGGAGATTTCCCCAAGCCTAGCTGGTTAGATAAAGTAGTTGTAATCAGCAAGCTCCAGGTTCAGTGAGAGATCCTGCCTCAATAAACACAGTGGAGAGCAACTGAGGAAGACGTGTGAGGACAACCTCTCTCCTGCACACACCCACACACATAGGAAAACACAGCCTCCCCCCACCAGTACTTAAATTTTTTCAAGTTGTATGACCTTCTTTATGATTCACCCAACTCATCTAAGATTTTGGTGAGTTGTGTAGAGTACTTATTCATGGAAAACATTGCCCAATTCTCTGTTAATCTAGATCTAAAAGTTTTCACAGAGTGACCAAAGTATCTGTACTTACTTCCATTCCCAGAAGTTTAAGCGCTTTTGGCTGCATAATGAAGAAGCAGGAAAAGAAAGAAATTTACTCAGGTAACTGTGTTAATAAATCAAATACTTTGTATCACCGCTAGTTAATGACAATATCCAAGTGAAGAAATGCCTTCAAATGGAAACAGCTTCTGTCAGCAGAAGTCAGTTTGGAAAGACATACAGACTCACAGCCCTCCTTGTAAGTAGAAGCAAACAAATCTCCCAGCAGAGATTGTGGAGTAGGAGTGAGGAATACCTCCCACAGAGCTGAGGTTCACATGACTGGGGTTTTGACGGGCTGGAGCAACAAGAAGCATTATGGCAAGTCAGGAATGAACTTTGATTATGGTAGAGGAATAGGATCTGTTGTGGTAGGGTGGGGATGGCTTGCCACAGCTGTCTTGGATTCCTTGGCTGTACCGTGAGTTTGGCTATGATTGTTTGACCAGCAGGGAGCCCTGGATTTGGGGTGGGGTGACAACAGATGCTTTTTCATGCCCCATGCTTTAGAAGACGACAGCTGCTCCAGTGGTCTGTGGGAGGACAGGTTGAGAGAGTAGACATGGGACCCAGGAGGAAGGCTATGGTGGGGAAAGAGGGAGGCAGACATGCTCGACAGATTGCACCGCCTGAGCCGGTGTTAAGAGGTGGTATGAGTGGCTGTACATGGAGCTGGGGGGCCTCACACTGGGGATCAGGGCAGAGGTAGTGTGGGTGTACTCTGGGACACATGGCGTGAAGAGTTGGGTTCTGCACAGGTAGACTTCTCGGGAAGCACATCAAGGAACCACATGCCATTCTGGGAGACACAGGACACTGCGTGTCTGCCGATCTCTACCCTCTTAGGGCCAAACAAGTTGTTGTAGAGAGTCCGGAAACTTTTCCGAGTGTAGTTGCAGCGGTAGGCGCCTCCCATGAGATACTCCAGCACTAGCCCTATGTCGATGAGGCTGATGTGATAATCTGGTGGAAGGTTGCTCTGTAAAAAAAAGAAGTTCGCTGTGAAGACATCATCCCACAAGTCAGGCACATGTCATCACCCCGGTAGCAACTTGGCTGTTACTATAACAACCACGTTCGGTCTGTTACCATATGATGTGCAGGGATGGCAGATTAAACCACATTCCAAACATTGGCATAAGTTCTTCCATTGAGAAGAAAGTTTAAATGGGACTCAGTGACTCTGGGGGACACTGGATCTTCAGTAAAAACCCAGCCAGCAGCTGTCTGGTGTGACAGAGGGCTGCCAAAGGGACTGAATCTTATCAGTGTGGAAGAGGAGCTGCTGGGACAGAGTCCCGGTGGTGAGAAGAAATGGCCTGAGGAGAGGCGTCCCCTGCACTGTGCCACACATCCACATTCTAGACAGCTGGCACACCATTGTGTCAACTGGCATTGTAACAGCTGAAATGGTTTGGTACACTGGGATCTACTGAATGTCATTTTTATAAGCAGACTAGCTACACGGGTTGAATCCTTTGCGCATGAAATCCGTATTTCTTCAGATTCTATTATGATCATCGACCACGTTGGGTGGTTTTTACTCTTGGGGCTTTTCAGTGCTGAGGACCGAGCTCAGGGTTTCATGCATGGCGGGTATGCATTCTGCTGTTGAGTTCCATCCCAGCCCAAAGATTCCTTACTGGTAACAAGGAGCTGGATGCTGGGGGGGGGGGAGGGATGAAGCTGGGAAGAGCAGCGTGCAGCATCATGTGGAACTCACAGGAATGTCTGAGATGCCTCGGTGGGCTTCCAGGAGACGATGACATAGGAGCCGTGGAGCAGGGACGATGGGTAAAAAGAGAAAGAGCAAGCGCTGTGGATGTGGGGCGGTGTGGCCCAGACAGAATGCAGTCTCCCGGGGCTCCTCCCCATGTCCAGGTGGGTTGGTGTAGAGCATGGTGGAACGTGATGGGAGGGAGCAGGGGTCACGGGCATGGGCCAGGCCCAGTGGGAATTTATGTGTATTCGAACAAGCTTGAACTTCAGGTTGCAGCCATGGAACAATTTGGGGGTGATGATTATGAGGAGGGAATCAAGTGGGAGGTGGGAGGAATATAGGAGAAGGGGAGATCATTGAAGTCGTTCAGCTGGGGAACGGTTGGGCCTGAACTTGGACAGCTCTCACTTTGAAAGTTTGCACTTCCTAATCTTTCTCCCACCTGGGTCTTGAGGGAAGAAGCAGAGTTCTTGTGTGGGTAACAAGGCTCTGGACCAGAGGGTCTCTGAGGTCCTCAGTTCCCAGATTCACTGATTCTGTTCTGCTCTGTAGAAATCATATTCTCACATTCTTAGAACTGAATATTGATAGGAAATATGACCAGGCCATCCAGGACTCTGACCAAAAGCCCCACTCTCTCATTCTAGAGAGATAGATTGCTCCTATGAGAACCTGATCTCATCTCTAACCTGTGATGACAAGACACAAGAGATCCCAGGGTAGGACCGAGTGAGCAAGACCCCACAGGAACACAGGCTGTCTATAGTGGGGAGCCCTGGAGAATGAAGAGAGCGGTTCCCCTTAGAAATGAGGGAACTGCAAAGGCTGAGAACCTCTGACGCAACACCCAGGACACACAGACCTCCTGAGGAGCCTCCTGTTGGTACTTGTGGAGTCACATTGGTGCTACACTATAATCCCGCAGTATCAGTGTGCTCCTGGGCTGTGACAAAGCTTATTCTACCTCCCTGCTACTTCAAGTTTTACTTTTGCTTTTTGTATGTATGTACGTTTGTTTGTTTGTTTGTTTGTTTGGCATGCGTGCATGTGTGTACTTGTGTTTGTATGTGTGGGTACACATGCATGCATGTGTGTGCATGCCTGTGGAGACCTGAAGTTGATGTCTGGTGTCTTTCTCAGCTTCTCTCTACCTTATGTATTGAAGTAGAGGCTAAAATGAACCTGGAGCTTGCCAGCTTACTTTACGGATTCTCTGTCTCTACCTCTGGCAGGCTAGGGTTATGGGGGTGGGGGCACCATGACCATCCGTGCGTAAGTGTGCCACAGTGCATCTGTGGAGGTCAGAGGAAAACCTGTACAAGTCACTTCTCTTCTACTGTCTGAGTCCCAGAGACCAAACTCAGGTACTCAAACTTGTCAGCAAGCACCTTTACCTGCTGGGTCCTCTCACGGGACCTCACCTAGCTTTTACTGGATGCTAGAAATCCAAACTCCAGTTCCAAGCACTTACAGCCTCTCCCTTTATTCTTCTCTTTTTAAAGTTATAAATAAACTCTTGCTATGGACAGAGGAAGTCATTGTTCCCTATGTCTCAAATAATGTTCCCTGTCTCAAATAAAAAGGTAACACATGTCACAAACAGAAAATTGTTCTCTGAACTATTTTAGCAATGGATGCTAGCAGGTACAGGGCAGATGGACTCACCTTCTTTACATCCCTCACCAGCAGATGAAGGGTGTTTGGTGGGCCCAGTCTCTGAAAGGGAAGCAGTCAGCCACAGTAAGTATGGTTGGCTCTTCAACTCTTGAGCAAAATTCTGCCCCACTGAATTGTGGGGTTCGTAATGTACTACTGATTCATTTATTTACTAAGACACCTGGCTGTGGTCACCACATGCAAATGTGTGTGAAATACTTTGGATAGTTTCAGTGTTCTTGCAGTGTTGAATATCTGCATGTTTTACACCATGTCTTAGAATGCTGGAAGAAGACGTAAGTTTCCAAAACTTGAATTGTACTAGTGTAGGCAAAGCAGATTTCATCCAAACACTTCCTGTTCTGATACAGCATAGCTCCTACCTGTTAAAATTTGTTTTCCCAAGCAACAGTTGACTAATAACCCTGGTGACTATTCAGTCTGCTGCTGCCTTAGGACAGGAGGGCCCCTTGCTTCACAAGCATAGGATGTAAATGCAGACTTGTAGGGGTTCATCTGGTCATTTTTTAGACTTTTCTCTTTCGCACAAGTAACACATGAGTCGTCACGAGACACTGAATCTGAATCCTTTCCCCAGGCTAGTGATCCACAGTCTTTTCCTCATTTTCCACATGAGCTGCAGCTCTGGGTAAGCTCTATACCCCCAGGGAATGCCTGATGCTATGATGGTGTTCTGTGTCACGATGTCCAGTGGGTTGGGGCCATCCTGTACACATTTTTACCACAGAGATGACTTTATGAAGATGTGAGCCCCATTGTACAGTGAGGGTCATCTGTCTACTCTAGCTGGAGGGACTGGCTGGCATGGCACAGTTGCTGAGAATATCAACACAGAGTGGCCAGGAGGAAGTGAGAATTAGCTGCCCCCCCACAGCACACTGGCCTTCCAGCTGAGGCTGCCCCAGTGAGTCTAAACTCAACTGAGCGCTTTTTGTTGCTGTTGTTGTTGCATAATGTGTGTCAGTGACAGGAATATTCCGAAGGTCAGCTCGCCTCCTCCAGCCTTTCCCTGGGATGCTCACGGTGTTGTAAAGCTCCTCCAGCCTCGGGATGGTGAGGAAGTGTTGCATGTTCACCCCGTTTTCAATCAGGAGCTTCACAAAGTCAACCCGATCTAAGACGAGAGCATCCAGCATGGCTTGTTCCAAGGCATTCACCTGCACGAAATCCAGAAGGGAGACCATGAATTGCCTCCCTGGAGACTCCAGGCAGGGGACATTAGGACACATCATAGAAAGTTCTGGAATGTTCTGAGCTGTATTCTCTGCAGTTTTGTTTGTTAACCTGGTGCTGGGCATTGAGCCCATGGTCTCACATAATGCCAGCCAAGAGCTGTACTAATGGCTGCACCTGGCCTGTGGTTCCCAGGGTTGTTTTCTGTGAATGAACATGCCTTAACCTTCTCTCCTTTCTGCTCAGCCTGGTCCCCACATGCTCTGTCAAAGTCTGTTAGGGATTTTATGTTTTTAAAATGAGTTGAAGGGGGCTGGAGAGTTGGCTCAAAAGCTAAGAGCACTTATTGCTCTTGAAGAGGACCCAGGTTCAATTCCCAGCACTTACATGGCAGTTTACAACCTGTTTGCCAATGCTAGCCTCAAGGGATCCAATGCCTTCTTCCAACCTCTGTAGGCACTAGGCAAGTACATGATACACACAGGCAAAACACCCATACACATAAAATAATAAAAATAAATAAATCTAAGTTTTTTAATGAGTTGAAGACAACTATCCCAACATTGCCCTATTCAGTTTCTCTCTGCTGTTTCCTTGGCTGGGGAGCATCTTTTGACGGTGATAGGACTGTGTGGGCATGTCACAGGCCACTGGGTTGCTGTGTGGGTGAGTGGCCACACACTCCTAATTATGGAACAAAGGTGCCACTCCAAAAGGAAGCCCTGGTCATCGCTCTCTCTGCTTGGCAGGCAAGCAGACACTTGGTACAGAAGAATAAGAGAATCTGACCACATATTTACAATTCACACAACAAAACCCTTTTGAAGATGGAGCTAGTGGTAGTATGGAGAGGGGTGATGGGTGAGTAGCAGCAGCTCCCAGCTTGGGAGGCTGGAGCCCTCCGTGCATGATGTTCCTGGGTCTCCCTGCTGCTGAGACAGGCAAGCAGGCCTCTGCAGTGACAAGAGCGTGGCATAATGGCAACCACTCCTACTTAGGACACAGTGGTGAACACACTATTGCCACTGAAATAGTGGCATCAGCCTGTCAGCCCTCCATCCAGTGGGGATGAAGCAAAGGAGACGAGTGTGTCCCTTCCCTGGAGAAACAGGGCGGTGCCAGCTCTGGTCTTTGCAGTCTCAAGACACGTGAGCAAGGCCTCTCCACACACCCAGTTCAGCAGCTCAATCTTCCGGGGGTCCGTTTCTTCTTCCACCTCCTCTTTCACTTTGCCTTTCTTTTTGCCTTTTCCTTTCCCTCTCCCCTTGGTGGTGGCTGTCGGTGGCTTCTTCTCCTTCTCTGTGACTTTGGTGTCCACCGGAGGGGCCAGGCTTCCCAGTGGCTGCAATCCACAGCAAGCAGTGTTAGGAAAAGGTACCAAGACTGCCACTTATTCTAAGAAAAGCACGGTGACACACCAAACTCTATATTGCATGCACGGAGTATATCTACATACCTATATCTACATGCTCACACATGCACACATGGCATAGACTCACATATATCCACACACATGAATAGTACAAACACATGTACACATTGTAAGGTGTACACGTGCACATTCACATTCATGCAAATAATGTGCACATGGTGAAGGTGTACACACCCATGGGTAAACCTATGAACATGTACATGAGTACACACATATCATACACCTAGGGCACATATGCACCAGCACACACAGGCATGCACACATGTACGCATGCAAACTCTTGTCACCATGGCCTGGATGTCTAATGAAGAATATCCTAATACTGTGAACCACTGTTCATCATGGGCACAAAGACTTAATTGGTCTGATGCAATGGCTGTGAGTATTTGAAGTGGATAACATGTTGATTGATGGGTATATTTTGAGGAAAAGATGCTGAGAAGCAAATCAAAAGGTACCAAAGGTGTGCTGATAGTCCTCTAATGAAGGGAGAATGTGACCGTGAATGAATCAGAGGTAATATATAAGAATGCAAGTCGCTGTCCAGGAGGAAATGTTAGCTGGAGAGTTTTGTGGCTACAGCAGCTCTAGCAGGTGCCTTGGAGCTGCACAATGTGGTTGGTGATGGATGGAGGCTCCAGAGAACATGCAGTGTGGTGATGGATGGAGGCTCCAG
>CABHPQ010154854.1:0-18135 GCA_902168405.1 Peromyscus aztecus
TACCATTTGCCAGCTTTGCCAAAGCATGTTGAGCAAATGGCTTTATGGTCAAAGCTTCTCATGCCCTGAAGTTTAGGTTGTCACTTAATTTTTTCTATTGTCCGTTCTTTTTTGTTTTTTTCATTTTTATATGTTTTTTTCTCTTTCTTTTGTTTTTAGGTTGTAAATGTAGACATTTGGAAAAGAGCGTTAACAGTTGTGGGACTTGAACCCATACACTAGTGTTCTCCATTCCCGAGATGTAAGAGTAAGAGATCCTCGTTGTCCTGGGTGTTTAGGTGCCTCTGGTCCTTCTTTTGAGTCACTCACTTCTTTGGCTTCCTGGACACTGTGCTCTTTGACCTTTTGAGTATCTCTTTGGCTCTCTTTTGTCTTTCCTTCTTACATGGGCTGCAAACTATGACTAAGGGCCAAACCGCAGTCATTAGTGTTTCATGGGAAGAACCCCATGCTGAGAGGATATGTGTTTATCCCTGAATGTGGAGGAGTTTTGCTCTCTTTTCTCCGTGTACCTGGTGTGTTCAGGCATCCCTGTAACCTTGACTACACTTCCAGGCTGAGATCCAAATCAACACATATAGAGTTGAAGCTCAACTTCCAGGCTGTCTCTGTGACTCAAGTTTAACACTACGTTCTTTCATTTTGTTAATGCCAAAGACTCATTTCCACCATGTCACTGCTTATTAAGAACCACAGTAGCAGCCAATGAGATGGCTTGGTAGGCTAAGACACTTGCTGCCAAGCCTGATAACCTGAGTTAATCTTGGGGACCTAAATTCTAGAAAGAGAAATGATTCCCACAAGTTGTCTTCTGTTTCTCTCTCTCTCTCTCTCTCTCTCTCTCTCTCTCTCTCTCTCTCTCTGTCTCTCTGTCTCTCTCTCTCTCTCTCTCTCTCACACACACACACACAAACACACACTCAAAATTTTTTTTTAAGAACCATACTAGCTTTGTACACTCAGAATTCCTGTGGCCGCCTTTCAGCATAGCCGTCTGTGTTCTTCTTGCTGTTGGAAAGCTCTGGGCTTTGAAGTCAGACATGGGCTTGAATCCCGTCTCTGCCCCCTTGATGAGTAACGTGGATAAACTGTCTCACCTCTTCTGCCTGCAGCCCTCTCAAGCCACAGAAGCGATGCCTGCCTTTCGATGAGATAATGTACAAGTGCTGGTTGCTTTGACATTTAAAATTTATAGCCGGGCAATGGGAGGCAGAGGCAGGCAGATCTCTGTGAGTTCGAGGCCAGCCTCATCTACAAAGTAAGTTCCAGGATAGCCAGGAGTGTTACACAGAGAAACCTTGTCTCGAAAAAAAAAATGTTTTTTTATTTATAACAGAAATGTAAAGAGTAGTTCACAGGGGCTGGAGAGATACTCCGCAGTTAAGAACACTTTCTGCTCTTCTAGAGGACCACAGTTCAATGTCAACACCCCTACTGGGCAGTTTATAACCACCTGTAACTCCACATCCAAGGGATCTGAAGCCTTCTTCTGGCCTCCTCAGGCACCCCCCTCCCCCCCCACACACACACAAAGAGAGAGAGAGAGATTAAAGAAAAATATTTTTAAAATAGTTCACCATAAATAATACACATGTGCACCATTAAAACAAAACAAAACAACAACAACAAAAACCATAGATAGCACCCAGGAAAAATAAGGAAAGGGCGTTGAGAGACCCGATACCCAAAAGAAGTATATGTTCATTATGTAAAAAGCAAGTAGCATCACGAATAAATGGGGAAATTAATTTAAACTCCCTTTACAGTGTTGTGAAAATGTAAAACAATAGAGCCCTTTATAATATGCACTGCCTATCGAGCTTCTAATGTGTGATCTGGGGGTGCAACACTGTAATTGTTGTGGTTGAGTCCTGCTCACTGTTGGCCGAGAGTAGAGGAGCTTGAGCTTTGGCCTACAAGTTTCTTCAGAGAGGAATTCTGTCAAACCTGTCTTGGAAAACCAGCTCAGGCCTCACCTTTGCCTCTGAGGCTGCCTGCCTCTCTGCTGTTTTCTTACCCTGCAGTCAGATGCCAGGGGCAGAGAAATGATCAGTTCAAGTGTCCGTACTGTTGAAGTGTCCATTTTTCTCTCCGTTGGACTCAGGTGGAAGGATTTCAGACTGTTTTCCCTTTAGCACCTTTTGAGCCCTGGACCTGCCCACCAGCGAACAGTCAGGCTTCTCTCTCCTGTGTGTCTGTCCTTTATTTACTGCATCTTTAACCTTCTACCCAGGGCCTGTGCAAGTTCAGTGTGGTTCCCTCATTCAATCTGTGACTTGGGTTGGCGACTTAAAACAGCAAACCAACTGTCTCCCTTTGCGATTAGGAAATCGGTCATTGGAGGGATGATGGCTGGTGTCATTGGGCAGTTTCTAGCCAACCCCACTGACCTGGTGAAGGTCCAGATGCAGATGGAAGGGAAACGGAGGCTGGAAGGGAAGCCCTTGAGGTGAGTCACTCAAGGCGTGGTTGCTTTTTCCTCCCCCTTTTCAGTCACCTGTGTCTTGGACATTTATCCAGTGCAGTCACTTCTGTTATCTAATGTCTACTAAAGGGATTAGCACTGGTTCTTTCCAGTTACATCTGTGAAGAGACGTGCTAGCCCAAGTCTTCCTTGTGCTCAGTGATGTGTGTGTGCTCTGTATCGGATGGGCTGTGTGTTTATAACTCTTTGCGTCTCCTCCTACTAAAAGGCTGTTAGACTGGTCCCCTGGTCCAAGTTGATGTAAAGAATGTGGACAGCCAGGCACTGTCGTTTTGGGGTCTGTAATCTCAGCACATGGGAGGCTGAGGTAGAATTGCTGAGAGTTGGAGGCCAACCTGGAGTACAAGGTGAACTCAAGGCTAGCCTGGTCTATAGGTGATATTGTGTTTCAAAAGGAGAGAGGGAGAGAGAGAGAAAGAGTGAATGAGAATTTGATCATATGCCCTGGTTTGAGCCTTAACACTATCACTGTAGGTTGGCATCCTAAAAGTCACTTACCACACAGTCTCTCTCTTTTTGTGTTTTTTGGTTTTGCAAGACAGGGTTTCTCTGTATAGCCCTGGCTGCTCTGAAACTGGCTCTGTAGACCAGGCTGGCCTTGAACTCACCTCCCTCTGCCTGCCTCCGCCTCCCAAATGGCCCCTCCCTGTGTCTTTATTTTTAAAGCAGATTCCTGATTCACACTACTACCTCTAAAAAATCTTAATTTTCCTCTTGGAAAGAATGCAGAAAGGTCAGTGTTGCTAATTTCTTGTAGCCTGTTTCTCCTGGGAAAGGGGAGCTCTGACAGACAGCAAGACCCCTTCCCAGGAAAGAGAAAAGTGCTGGAGATCTGAGCTGAGTCTGAGGAGCTCTGCTCTGGGGAACACTGTCTGCAGCTGAGCTGGACTTGAGCGAGGAGGGCTGGTGTTTTCCTTGAGTGAGGAGGGCTGGTGTTTTCCTTGAGTGAGGAGGGCTGGTGTTTTCCTTGAGTGAGGAGGGCTGGTGTTTTCCTTGAGTGAGGAGGGCTGGTGTTTTCCTTGAGTGAGGAGGGCTGGTGTTTTCCTTGAGGAGTGTTCACCACTGAACACTGCTCCGCTGTCCTCTCTAGCCTACCCTGTGCAACTGGGGCCTCCTGCAGCCCAGGTGTGTGTGGAGGGCTCCACAGCAGGCCAAAAGACAACACTCTGACTTAGCAAGGGAGTTACATGGTCCCCAGGCCTGTCCTGTTGCTTTTCTAACAGCTTCTGCTATAGGAACCCAGGAGGACACGTGTACATCTGGGCTCCAGTTGTTTCTGTTCTTGGATGGGTGGGTGGCTTTCTTTCCTTTGTCTCTAATGTTGGGAATTTTTGGTTGACTGTACTTGATATATTGTTAAAGAAAAAAGAAAAGAAAGGAAGAGAAAGAAAGAAAGAAAGAAAGAAAGAAAGAAAGGAAGGAAGGAAGGAAGGAAGGAAAGAAGGAAGGAAGGAAGGAAGGAAGGAAGAAAGAAAGAAAGAAAGAAAAGGGAAAGGAAAGAAAAGAAAAGAAAAGAAAAGAAAAAAGAAAAGAAAAAGGAAAGGAAGAAGAGAAAAATGCACATCAATCCTGGGAGCATGGGTTCCCACATAGACAAATCACAGGATCACAGGAAGGATGATGCATGTCACATTGTCCCCGGGTGAGGTTCAGAGATGGCAATGCCTATATTAAAACCACATAGCTAGCAAATGAGAAGCAGGGACTTCCACTCCAGAGCCTTTTGGACTGCACAAGCCTGGGTGTTTCTTCTGTACAGACGCTGGCAGACTGTCTCAAGTTCAGCAGCGGTTTTCATCTGGGGACAAAAGTGAGAGAGAAGCAAGGATAGGACACTAATTTCCACAAAGATGACATTACTTTATTTTAAGAATTTTTAGATCATCTTTTCTAGTTTTTGACCTAAAAAAAAAAAAACCCATCTTGCTTATGAGATAGAAGTTTTTTAAATTTATTAGTACTATGTCATGTGTATGGGTGTTTTGCCTGCGTGTATGTCTGTGTACCACGTATGGAGGAAGCCAGAAGAGGGTACTGGATCTCCTGACTCTGGAGTTACAGACGATTGTGTGAGCTGCCAAGTGGATGCTAGGAATCGAACCCAGGTCCTCTGGAAGGGCAGCCAGTGCTCTTAAGCACTGAGCCATCTTTTCTAACCCAAGATGATAGAAGAGTGTGAGAGAATCAGTCAAACTTTGCAGGGTTTGGGTTTCTTTGTTTGTTTTGTTTTATGATGCTAAGGGTCAAGCCAGCGGTCTTGGGCAGTTTGGGAAGTGATCTACCACTGAGCTATACCCCCAGACCCGAGTCAGTGGCTTTTTAGCATTATTTGAATATGTGTGTGTATATATAGATATATTATGAACACACACACACATATATATATACACACACACATATATATACATACACACACATATATATATACATATACACACACATATATATACATACATACACACACAGATATATATATATATATGTATGTATATATGGCCTCTGTATCACCAGTAAAGGGAAGGTTAACGACTATTGCTTCTTCCTGTAATTAATGTAGGAATCAGCAATATAAAAATTCCAAACAGTGGCATTTTGATCATTTTACTAGACTAAGAAGAGAAAATGATGACAGAATTTCTAATGTTGCCCACTAAAAATGTTTAAATCGTGTTGGGCATAATGGTTCATGCCTGCAGTCCAAGTACACAGGAGGTTGAGGCAAGAGATTTACAAGTTTGAGGCCAGCCTGTGTGAAATAACGAGACTCAAAACTATAAAAGAAAAGAAAAAGAATGGAGACAAAAGGGAAATGTTGGGCTATGGTTCAGCAGTTAAGAGCACTGGCTGCTCTTGGAGCAGGCCCGGGTTCAGTTCCCAGCACCCGTATGGTGGCTCACAACCACTGGTAGCTCCAGTTCCGGGAGAATCCAGTACTCACTTCCAGCCTTTATAGGATCCAAGCATGTGGCACTTACATGCATGCAGACACATAAAATAATAACTAATAAATAATAAATCATTTTTTAAAAAGGGAGATGTTTGAATTAAAGGTTGGCCTTTCAACAACAAGTTATTCAGTTTATCTAGAAATCAGAGTTTCATAATCCTTTAATTTCTAATTACTCTGAATAAATATTATTTCATTCCTAACTGTATCTATTGACTTTCGCCAACCTATGCAGATCTGGATCTGTCTGCGAGATCTGGGATTTGGAGACCTTAAAAAATGGAGCAGAGTACAGTCAAATGCTGCAGACAACCTCACTTCAGTTTAGTGTACTTTTATACATGAGTGTCACAGAGAAAACAAAGGCCCAAGGAAGGTTGTTTGAGTTCAGGAAATCATGTAAGTAAACATCAGGAAGCAAATACTAAATGTTAACAGAGCAGCCTTTTCCCAGAACTGTCTCAGGACAGACAATTTAAACACAATTGCCAGGCACGTACTATAGATTATATCTGTGAAAGCATGAAATCAAGGCAGAAGGCCAGATGCAGAATCAGGGTGCCCTGAGGACAGCACTCAGCATATCCTTTCACCAGATTGGGTTCTATAGCTATGTTCTGACATCCAACAAGAGTAAACATGTCTCATAAATTGAATGTAAATGTTTAACACAGGAGGCACAGAATCATGTCCAGGAATAATCCAGGGACAGAATGCACTTGAGGTTGAAGGCAAAGCCTCTGCCTTTTTCCTGGAGCCTCTCTCCTAGTTCCCCAAGGCATTGTTCACCACACATCATTCCTTTGCCTGTGTTCCAGCCGTATCAGCTAAAGGTGAAATTTACACATCTGCCTTCCACACACAAGAGTACAGAGACTAACATTTCTTTGTTATTTTCCTTAGATTTCGTGGCGTCCATCATGCGTTTGCAAAAATCTTAGCTGAAGGAGGAATACGAGGGCTGTGGGCAGGCTGGGTACCCAATATTCAAAGAGCTGCGCTTGTGAACATGGGAGGTAACGAGCTTCCTGAATCTCTTAACCATAATCACCGAGTTCTGAGCGCCAACATTGGGGTGTGGAAGGCATTGCTGTACTTTTCAATAACAGGAGTCAGTGTTGGTAACTGAACGTTTATCCTGGAGCATTTTTACCTCATTCGGTGACATACAGAAAGGACCAAAGACAGAAAAAATGTTCCCATAAGGCGAAAAGACCAAGCTATCTAAGGCTTCCTGCCGCAGTCCAGACTATCCTGTGAGGTGAAACTGATGTGTATAACTGCCTGGCAGTCACTCTGCCCAGACGCCCAGGTCTCTCCCTGCAGTTCTGCCCCTATTCCTTTGGAATTGTTCCTGAATAGCCTGGTGTGCAACCTGGAAGTGGGAGCATTCCTCCCACAATTTATCTCTACCCCTCACTTCTCATTTTTAATTACTAATTTTTGGTTAAATACCTTAACGATAAAATGTAGATTGGTTAATTATACATCAAGAAAGCTGGAAAAGACTTTTTTTCTTTTTTGGAAGGTTGAGCCAGGAGGGTCGTGAGTTCAAGGCCAGCCTGAATCATAAAATAAAGACCTTGTATCAAAAAAAAAAATTTTTTTCAAGACAGGGTTTCTCTGTGTAGTTTTGGTGCCTGTCCTGGATCTCACTCTGTAGCCCAGGTTGGCTTCAAACTCACAGAGATCCACCTGGCTCTGCCTCCTGAGTGCTGGGATTAAAGGCATGTGCCACCACCACCTGGCCAAAAAAAATTTTAAGACATAAACAGATACTCTTATTTAGGAAATGCTATTAAAATGGTAATATATTACTAGTGAAGCTACACTTATACTATTAGAGAAAATATAAGAGGGGAAACATTTTAAAACTATATGTTGACAGATACCTTTATTGAGAAGTTAGATATAACCTTCCCTAAAAAGATACTTTAAATGTGTATGCCTAATTTTATAACTTCAAAATCTAGAACATATAAACATACATGGAAATAGCATTTCATAACATCAGGAGGCTAATGGCCATTCCACCACCAGGCAGACAGGCCTGAGATTGGCAGTGTCTGTGCTTTTGATAAACAGTGGATGTTTCTACACCGTGGGTACTGGTATGCCAGCCATGTTTGTTCGCCAAAATGAACTTGAAATCTTTGTGAGAATTAGAGTATAAGAAATATTAGAAGCAACCATGTGCAGTGAAGAAGCAGCTTGTCTGCCTTATTAAGAATACAGAATTTGGGGTGCAGAAATGGAAGATGTGTTCCTGTCATCCTAGGTTTTCCTCTCTGGGGATCGTCATTTCATGTGTATATGCACAGCAGGCCTTGGGATGTAGCTGTCAAAGTTACCAACGACTTCCATCTTCCAAAATCATCTTAAGCCAACCCCCCAACCACAATACCTGCTCCTTCAGTACCCTTAGTAACCATCTTAGTTAGGGTTCCTATTGCTGTGAAGAGACACCTTGACCACAGCAACTCTTATAAAGGAAAACATTTCATTGGGGCTGGTTTACAGTGTCAGAGGTTCAGTCCATTATTGTCATGATGGGAAATGTGGCAGCGTGCAGGCAGACATGGTGCTGGAGGAGGAGCTGAGAGTTCTACATCTTGATCCGCAGGCAGCAGAAGGAGACTTGTCACATGGGCCAGACTTGAGTGTTGTTGGTTATTTTTGCTCTTTGGGGACACCTCCCACCCAGCTCCCAAATAAATCACACATGGAGGTTTATTCTTAATTATAAATACTTGGTCTAAGCTTGGCTTATTTCTTGCCAGCTTTTTGTAACTTTAAATTATCGTGTCTGCCTTTTGCTTCTGGGCCTTTTCCCTTTCTTACTTTTGTATATCTTACTTTCAGTCCTACTCTGTGGCTGACTGTGTAGCTGGCCCCTGATGTCCTCCTCCTTCCCTGGCTCTTCTTTGATCTCTTCCTCCCAGATTTCTCCCTCTATTTATTCTCTCTGCCTGCCAGCCCCACCTATCCTTTCTCCTGCCTTGCTGTTGGCCGTTCAGCTCTTTATTAGACCATCAGGTGTCTTAGACAGGCACAGTAACACAGCTTCACGGAGTTAAACACATGCAACATAAAAGAATGCAACACATCTTTGCATCATTAAAAAAATGTTCCACAGCATAAACAAATGTAACACATCTTAAAATAATAGTCTACAACACTTGAGTTTATAAGACCTCAGAGCCCACCTCCACAGTGACACACTTCCTTCAATAAGGCCACACCTACTCCAACAAGGCCACACCTCCTAATAGTGCTACTCCCTTTGGGCCAAACATTCAAACACACTTGTCTATGGGGTCCATACCTATTCAAACCACCACTGTAACCTTCCAACATGACAAACCATCAAACTCCCAGCTTGACCCCTGTCATGGCCATCTAACTGGCCTTGTCCCCATCCCCAAAGTTGTTCATCATATCTATCCAGAGAGATTTCTCTAATCACTGATCCAGCATGCCATCAGTGTCCTTATCACCTTCCACTAGCCTCTCACTAGATAACAAAGTGGGGATTTAGGAACATGATATAGAATCTCTCAGAACTTTCCATATACCTTCAGCTCCCTGAGCAGTTCTTTGTGTCTGCTGGCAGGAGCACAGCAGAAAGCCGTGAGCTAAGAGACCACAGCCCTGCTCACAGGAAGCTGTTCTTCACCTCTCTGCTTTCAGTCTTGACCCTCTTGTGTTTCGTTTTCTTCTACCCATCCCTTTAATACCCAGCTAAACTGTCACCTCTACCCAGATATTGTTCCTGAACCTCTTACAGTCCCTCATACCTGGTCACATTAGATGCCCTTTTCCTTGTCCCTACAGCTCTCTGAGGTTATCACTGTCATTCACTTCTACTGTGTTTCTGTATCTTCCATGACATGGTGAGCCCCTGAAGGCCATGGCCATGGTTTTACTAATCCTTTCCCCCAGTCTTTCATATGGGCTCATCAAACATTCAGGGCTTAATCAGTGAAAGAATCTTTTCTAGGATGGACGATATGTCTCTCAGGAATTGAGAATTCCAGTAACAGATCACTTAAATGTGGAAGGGAGTTAATCTTTTTTTCTGTGCACTCCATGTACATCTACTGTGTCTCATTGGTAGCTAAAATTTTCCCCAGGAAATCCTTGTGATTGTAGTTTCTCAATTTGTTCCTTCAAAGTTTTGCCTCAACTCTCTGCCAAGTTCCAGTTGCTTTCTCAGGGTCTTCCTTTGGCTCTCTCACTTTGAAGGCACCTAAGCCAAGCTTCATTCTCAAACCACTTCCTCCTCCACTGTCTGAGAATGCCCCACAGACCACTCTGTTGTGTGGGCAGGAAGTTGGTCTCTTGCCCTGGTGTGGGTTAGCTACTGAGAGCGGTTGATCCCGTCTTCTCTTTGTCGCTGGAGCTTCTTGCTTCATCCATCACTTACTGTGTCCTCTGCGGCCACTACAGATGCTTCCTCGATGGTCCCTCCTTAGGCACCCCACCCACCATCCCTGAACTGGCTTTACAAAGGTGACCAATGCTGTTGTCTTGTAAAAATAAATACATACATACATACATACATAAAAGTTGTCTGCTTGCATCTTTATCTCCAAACATAACAGCTCTTCCCTTTAAGTTGTTCACATTTAGCAGCTTGCTTTCATCTCCTCTTTCTTTCTCTGTATTTAATCTGCTGGCTATTTCTGCCTTCAGGATTTCTGCAGAAGCTGAGTGGGGTTCCACAGCGCCGTTATCAAGGCAGCACCATCTCTTACTAGGATTAGCGTGATGGTCTCTAGTCCCCTTGTCTTCTTCCTACAGTGTGACCTCTGAGCCTCTCCGCAGTAGCCTGGGCCAGCACTGTCTCCTAGAGCTCTCTGTCTCCTGTGCATGCTCTGCTACCCCAGCCTTCTGCATCCTCATTCACATCCTAAGCCCGCTCCTGCCTCATGGCAAAGGCTTTCCTTTCATCGGGACAGTTTCTTTTAGCTGTCTAAACAGCCATTTGTCCGGGCTTTCTTTGGGTCTCTGGTAGGTGTCATTTTAGCCAGAGCCTTCCAGATTCATGGCATTGTCTGTGTTTGGGGCTCCCTTTTCTTTTCTTGCTTGTCTGCAGAGCGCTTCCTTTAAACCTGCTGACATCTGGACGTGAGGTGGTTTGTTTTGCTTGTTTCATCTGCCCTCAGGGAGCAGAGATGCTCATCTTACCGACTCTTGCCCCGACTTCGGAAAAAGGAGCGATCACACTGCATCTCTACCTCAAACATGCCCGACCGTCCTCACCGCGTCACCATTCATTCGCCTATACTTCAGTGTGGGCTATCGCCAGAAACCGCAGGACTGTGGTGTAACTCCTCTTTTTAAAAATCCTTGAATAGCTTCCTGTTGTCATTCGAAAAAGCTGTAACAAGCTGAATGGAAAACAGTGGTCCAGATCTGTTGATTAGGACTGTCAGGGTCTTAACTTAATCTAACTTAGGATCAGACAGAAATTTCTCAGACCAAAGACCAAAAATTCCAGAGTCGCATAGCTAGAGATGAGTGCCCAGCCCTTTCCTTCCTCTCCTACTGTTTGTAGCTTTGCCTGCCCCTGCTTAAAAACGAGAACAGTGCCTTTCACTCCGGCACACGGTACAGCCCCAAGCCTAGCATCCTCTTGACGCAAAAGACATTCACTGTTGAACGAATGACTATTCAACCCTTTTCCCTCGCCAGACTTAACCACCTACGACACAGTGAAGCACTACCTGGTACTGAACACACCGCTTGAGGACAACATCGCCACTCATGGTTTATCCAGGTAGGTGGCTGTGTTGAGTCATTTTGTTTTCTCTTTTTCCTTTCCTCTTTCAGGATTTGGATTTCAGTTATGTGTATGCATTTGTGTCTGTATGTGGGCATGGGCATGTGCATGGCTCCTGAGACCCAAAGAGTGTGTCGGATCACCTTGAGCTGGAGGTGCAGGTGCTAGGAACCACACACTGGTCCTCTGTAAGAGCTCGTAACCCTCTGCCGTCTCTCTAGACACGTATATAGCCCTGTCTTGAATTGTTGGCATAAATTCTAACTTTGGGGATCTTTTGGTCAAGAATGTCATGCTATCACCCCGAGAGAAGGATGATGCTGGGTTTTTAAAGAGTCTTCAGGTTTGTTACAATTAAAATGTGGGAGAGACAGATGAAATCACTGCATATTTCAGATTAAACTCAGCAAGGATTTGTACTTGATGGGGCTGCCCCAGGGGCAGTTTCTGTAAATAAAGAGCGAGAAGAATGAGTCACTACGACCTCAAAGGAGTGAGAAAACAAACAAAATAAAACAAAAAGCAAGAACTAAGGAACGGGGCCCAGAGGAAGCAGAATTAGACACGAGGGGTTGAGGGATGCGGCTCTTCCGCATCCCTTCTCTGACACACAATTCCAGCTTCTCCATCAGAATGAGTGACTCTTGGTTTCTGCTGTCCTTCACATCACAGTGATTTGTTTCATTTGGCTCCTGGTTTTGTTGCCAAAGACTGAAGAATCTCCAATCCCTATATGCTATTGAGATGCCCCTAGATATGTGGTGTGATATTAATATTCTCAAGTTGATATTGGAGTTATACCGTCTCCCTCCTTCTCTCTGTGTCTCTGTGTCTCTGTCTCTCTCTGTCTCTCTGTCTCTCTCTCTCTCTCTCTCTCTCTCTCTCTCTCTCTCTCTCTCTCCCAAGAATATTCCTTTGTACCTGCTACTCTCTGTCCCTGTAACACTTCCTCCAGATCTGTACTGACAGGTGACTCAGTCACTCCAGAGCCTGTCCCTGCCTGCCCGTCACTTGCTTAACTGGTTGGCACCTGTCACATTTACCCATTTTGCTTTTTCCAAGCACTGGTCAACATCTGAAGATGGTCAGTTTTCCTTGGCCTGTCTTTGAGCAGAGCATAGACACTCCAGAACAGGGTCTTCTTAACCATTTGTTATTTAGTAGTAATAGTGAGTGGGGGGGGGCAGGGTTATGGGTTGTGACTATATGCGCTGAGGGTGTGTGCATGCCAGAGCATGCTTGTGGAGGTCAGAGGACAACTTTCAGGAGTCAGCTTTCTCCTTCCACTGTGGCTCTGGGAACTGAAATCAGGACTCAGGTCATCAAACTTTCCTGACAAGCACCTCCATTTCCCAAGCTCTCTTGAAGGGAGAATCTTATCTCTCTCATTCCCTACATGAAAGGAAACCTGTCACCAGGAGGCACATACCTGTTGGCTGGCCATGCTTTAAATATTTTCTGTCTCTTTATAGAATTAAGCATTAATTTTAATCTCAAAGAATATTTAGCACTGCATTCTTTTTCAATATTAAATGTCTTTTCTTATAATTTGGGAGCTGTTTAAACATTCTTTTTAAATTCCCTTTATTTGTGTCTACAGTTTGTGCTCTGGACTTGTAGCTTCCATTCTGGGAACACCAGCTGATGTTATTAAAAGCCGAATAATGAACCAACCCCGAGACAAACAAGGAAGGTAGATAAAGCCCTTGGTGCCCACATGCTGGAGTGTCTGCGGCAGGCTTGGTATTTCAAAGATGCTTTCTTGTAGGTCTGTGTGATAGAGATGTATTCATGTGTTTTCCTGTTCAATGGGGCAGTTGTTCATATGAAATTACCTCCTCTTTCTCTAATGCAAATATACTAAGCCTTTGGGGTCATATTATTTAGACACAAAGTAGTTACTGTGACTTTATTGTTTTCCAAGCGTTTTTGAAAGCTTACTCTGCTGAGAATTTGCAGACCGCTCTGTTCAGAGCCTGTGCCTTTCAGGTAACAGAATGTGATGTAGTATCAAATAGTGTGTTCTCTTTGGAAGAGGTCAGGTGGGATGAACTCAGAGAGGACAAGGGACTGATGGGAAAAAGAGTCAGCAGGGAAATGCCTCCGCTCAAATGAAGATACCTGTGTCAATGAAGTGCTGAACTTATTTGTTCTAATTAAGCAGAAAGCATTTGGTTCGTGATGACCTTCCTGAGATGGCTTTGTTTACATCTCTGTTTACACAGGAGGAAATCTGACTACAGTCTCTTTCTCCTTGCAGGGGACTTTTATATAAGTCATCAACTGACTGCTTGATCCAGGCTGTTCAAGGGGAAGGCTTCCTGAGCCTGTACAAAGGCTTTCTGCCATCCTGGCTCAGAATGGTAAAGATGGGGTCTTTTGATTTTCCTTAATTTTTTGTTTTTTTGAATTTAAATGACTTGTACTTTACAGATATTTTCCATTTTCTCTTCTGGTGTGTGGCTTGGCTCTACCACCACAACAGGCCCATCCATCCTTTCTTTTTAAAATATTGTATTAGGGTTTTTTTCACCTCTCCTTAGAATCATGTTTCTTTTCTTGATAGACAAAAGCTAAATGAACCAGTCACATTTATTAATAAATAGGTTGATAATCTGTTTTGAAAGTAGATAGAGACATGCTATTTATTATTTACTTATTTGCTGTATGTATGATATAAGGCCTTTACTAGTCTCCTTAATTAAATACCCTGGGTTGGGGTGGATGTATAGGTTTCAGAATGGAGCTCTTTCGGGGAACTTTTGCTGCTTCCGTACTTGTTATTTTGATGACAAGTTATACAGGTATTATTATCACAGAGACCCTGCTTTAGGAGAAAGTGTTGTACCAATGCTTCTATCATTTACTCCAGTGCAGCGAGACACAGCATTAGACAGAGATAGTAATGTAGTAAGTATAATTAAAAACAAGGAACTTTTGTAAGTACTTATAAATATTTGAAAATGTGGATGAGTTGTGGGGTTAGAAACTTCATCAAAACTCAGCATAATAATACATAAATATCTCTGCCCACATCTGAGTGCATGCCCTGTAGTAAGGGCTTAGCCTTGAGTAAGGAACTCTAAACAGTGAGTTCACAGGAGGAATTTCGAGTGCTGTGGAGATACATAGCGAGTAGGTACAGCCCACACTAGGGAATTGAGAAGGCCGTCCTAGAAGAGAACTTTGAGCTGAAATTTTAAGCATGAATATGGCTTGACCATGCCAAATGGTAAGAAAACAATTCCTGGAGAGGAATGGGGGCATGCCAAAAGCCGAAGGCAGGGTAGGAAGCCCAGCTGGCCAAGATGCAGAGACCTGAAGGAGGAGGGCAAAGGGCAAAGGGCGAGGCAGAGAGGCGAAGGCAGCTGGGGCGGGCCAGGTGAGCCGTGCACACTGGGGTGGGCTGAGGACAGGCGCTTCTGCACTTTTCCATGATTCTGTCTTCCCTGAGTTGAGCTAAAGGCCTGAGGTGTTTATCGAAGCCTAACGGTGGTGCAGACGGAAGTCGGGCAGTGAGGGAAGAGGGCGGCTTTTGATGGGTATTTGGGGTACAGAAGACTGATTGGATGAGGATAGCGGAGCAGCCAGAGAAGATGCAGGAAAAGCAGGCTCTGGGCAACTGGTGCTGAGCGTGGTTTGTACAGATGGGCATCGTTTGCAGGGCAAGGAAAGTGTAGATTCAATACATTTAATCTTTGATGCAGATAATTGTGGAGTGCCCATAAGACATCTGAATAGATAGATGTACAGAAGACAACCTTAATATCAGAATTAGATCAAAATCGGAATCTTAGTGGGGACTGTAGAGATGGAGATGCAGGGAGTGTAAGAACTGTCCACTTACAAATGGCAACTGGGAATGTGTGCTGTCTGTCACTGTGGGATAGTAACTGCTTATTAACAAGAAAACGAACAGCAAAAGCTCTTAGCAATGTCTCAGTAAGTATGTCAGTCAGCCTTTCATTGCTGTAACAAAATAACAACCTGAAAGAAGAGAAGAGACTATTTGGTCTCAGGGTATCAGAGGTTTCGGTTGGTCAGCTAACTGACTCCATCGCCTTTGTGGGCTGCTGAGGCAAAGCATCCTGGCAGGAGCATGTGGCAGAGCAAAGCTGCTCGATTCATGGTGTTCAGGAAGTAGAGAGCACTCTACAGGAAGGGGCCAGGGAGAGGTGCATCCTTCAATGATTCCCCCTGCACACCCTGTCTAGGAAGTAGAGAGCACTCTACAGGAAGGGGCCAGGGAGAGGTGCACCCTTCAAACACTCCCCCCACACACCCTGTCGGGAGGTTGAGGAGCTGGATTAGTGGGTAAAGTGCTTGCCGTGTAAACATAAGGACCAGTTTGGATCCCCAGCACTTGTGGAAAAAGCCAGATGCAGTGGTGTGCGCCTGTAACCCAAGCACGGTAGGGGTGCGAGCGGATATATCTCAGGGACTCACTGGTTGGCTAGTCTAGCAGAAATGGTGAGCTCCGGGTCTCATTGAGAGACTACGTCTCAAAAACTAAGGTAGCGAAACAACTGAGAGAGACACCCAACATTGGCCTCTGGCCTCTCACACACACATACACTGGTGAGCACACCTGCACACATTTGTGCACACATACATACAACACATACACACACACACACACACACACACACACACACACACACACACACGACACCTCTGGTGACCTACTTTCTCCAACCAGGCCTTACCTCCTAATGGACGGATTAACTGTCTGCTGATGAGGCCAGTGCCTTTGTGATCCCATCATCTTTCAGTAGTGTCCCCAGCTGGGGACCAACACTTCAGCATAGGAGCCTTTGGGGGAAACACTTTAGAGTCAGACCATGATACAAAGTGTACTAGAACAAAAACCCACCACTTATCTTGGTGGTCTTGATTAGCCTAAAATCATTTTAAAACTGAATATTTCTTACTGAAACTAGGTATTTTTTTTTAATTGGGCTTACAAAAAGAAGGCGCTATTAGAGGTCCTGGCCACACTCAAGAATAAGACACTCATTAAAAGAAATGACAATGAAAAGTAAGTAGTTAAAAATGATAAAAATGATAAGCATCGATGAAGCACCTTGTGCATCGCCAGCACGGTTCTCGTTGTAACTGTGGCGTAGCCATGGAATTCTCCCAACTGTCTATGCATCCGGCTGCTGTACAGCCCTCTTTTACAGAGGTGGAAATAAAGTCATAGCAACTGCATAACTTGACCATGTTCAGTCATTAACTGGTATTTCTCAATACCAACCCCAGGAAGTAGAGAGCACTCTACAGGAAGGGGCCAGGGACAAGTGCACCCTTCAAACACTACCCCCCCCCCACACACACCCTGTCCGGAGGTTAAGGAGACGGATTAGTGGGTAAAGTGTGATGTTGGAAGATATCTTTCTAAGGAACTTGTATCTGTTGGTGGCATGAACAATACTGTGTGGGAACACGGACGATGCAGAAATCATGGCTGTGGCTGGTAGCTGTCTGAAGGCCACAGAAGGCTGCAAAGGGTCGTCATTCTTTTCTGGGCTATGATGCTTCTGTAGGCGCTTATCAGATGAGAGGGGAGGAGGTAACATGAGCATCAGCATCATGTGTGGAGGCAGAGGTGATGCAGTGATTTTTTAAAGTACCTACTATGCGCTAAGTGCTCCATACACAAGAATCATTTCTAAATTTGTACAAGAACACAGTAAGGCAGATACTGTCATTTACATTTTCAGGTGAGAAAACCATGTCTCGGTGTGTAAGAGATTTGCTCAAGTTCATACAGCCGTGGCAGAGCAGAATTACCTCCTAGCTTTGTTGTTGTTGGTGGTGGTGGTTTTTTTTTTTCTAAGACAAAGTTTCTCTGTGTAATTTTGGTGCCTGTCTTGGATCTCCCCCTGTAGACCAGGCTGGCCTCGAACTCACAGAGATCTGCCTGCCTCTGCCTCCCAAGTGCTGGGATTAAAGGCGTATGCCACCACCTCCCGGCCCCTCCTAACTATTTTTAGACTCTGACTCCCTTTCCTTATTGGTTCAGTGTACTGAGTTCCTCAAGATTCTTTAGCTAGTTGATAAAAATCTTAAAAGACTATAGAGAGATGGGGGCTAAGGAGATGGCTTGGTGATTAAGTGCTTGCCACGTATGTGTGGCCTGAAGTTCAGAAGTTCAGATCCCTAGAACCCATGTAAATATCATCTGTGTGTGGTGGCCTGCTCTAATTCCAGTCTCTGAAGGCAGAGGTGGGGATCCTTAGAACAAGTGGACTAGCCAGACTAGCCATATCAGTGAGCTCTGGGTTTGATTGAGAGACCCTACCTCACTGTGTAAGACAGAAGAGCAATTGAGGATGATTCCTGATTATCAACTTTGGGCACCTCCTACATGCATGCCTACACACACACACACACACACACACACACACACACACACACATACACACACACACACATACACACACACACACACACACACACACACACACACACACACACACACACAAACATGCACACTGTACACACAGGAAAAACTAAAACGTAGGGGTATATAGAGATGGAGGGCTGGTACCAAGGAAAGGCTCCCTACCCAGCAGGCATCATCAGTGTGCTTGTTATTGCCCTGGTGATTGCTGCTATGCGTGATTGAACCCAGACATCTGACTCATAAGCACCTTCAAATACCCAGCTGACTTCACTGAAGCTTATGATTAGGTCACACCGTACAATACATTTGGTAACTATACAGGTAACTGATGCCTCTGGGCCAGCATGTTCTTCATAAATCCAAGCCCTATGTGAGCTCAGGTTAGCTTTGGGAGGTACTTGCTAAGCATCACATTGGGAGGAGCTTATTTGTAAATTTAAGATTTAAGAATACCAAGCCAAGAGAGCTTTTGAGTATCCTGCTCTGCAGAGACAGAATTCAGTGGGCTC
>CABHPQ010154855.1:0-26087 GCA_902168405.1 Peromyscus aztecus
TCCCAGCTCCTTCTTGGTTCTTTCTAATCTCACAGAAAGTTCTTGCTATTTATGCGTGTATTACTTTACACATTTTGTTATTTGTTTTACCAGAGAGATGTGCTGAAATGTGCTGTAGGAACACAAGTCCACAACCTCAACAACCCAGAGTAGCAAAGGGTCATTTCCAGCCCCATTCCTTCCTCCTGTTCCCTAGTCTTTCATCTCCGCATCTCTGTGGAGTTCGAGGCCAGCTCTCACAGCTGGCTAGCTCTGTACTTGTTACACTTCACTTCCCGCCTGGCTTGTCTGAAGTGGGGGACAATAATAGTATCTGCTTAATAGGATGTTGAGAAATTAAACAAATTAGCATATAGTCCTCAAATCACACCTGACATAAAATAGATGCATAATTAGTGTTTTGTCTAATTATCAGCTAGAATGTTATGACTCTGCAGAAAAGACACAAAAATGAACTAAATGGGTTTCATGTCCTCAGTCTGAGAGGTGGGAGTAAAGGGTGCTGGCTTGGAGTAGGTGGGACAAGGGATAAATCAGGGATTTTCCGGGTATGGACAGGGTGGAAGGGACCAGATACTTGGTCACAACAAAATGAGAAATCAACAGGGCTCTGAAGAAGTCTCCAGCAGGGAAGAAACATGATTGGGTTTGAGTTTCTTTTTTTTTTAAATCTCTATGTAGTTTCGAGAGTGGGTGGACCCAAACTCAGTCTGGGGACAGAGGAACCTTGAGGAGGCCAAGGTTCCTTCAACAGTTTAGGGGGAGGAGTTTGGCAGGTCCTACAGTTTGGTGAAGAAGAGTCAACCACGTGTTTGCAGCTGGCTAGGCACAAGTCACAGCTATTATATGAAAGAAGAGGCAGTGGGTGTCACATGGAGCTGTGACACAGGCCACATTCGATAAGAGCCAAAGCTAAGGTTGCTATGCTGGGACTGGGTATTCATCTGCTCCTCTCCTGCCACCATGACAACGAAACTCCACTCCATTAAACCAGTTGTCTCCATCTTCTCATTCTCAGGAAGATGGGAGTGATCTCTGGGGAGGCCTGGCCCATCCCTGACCTTGGGCTCAATGGGGAAGCTGCACATCTTCAGCTTTGTGCAGAAGATACATTTGCTGTCCCTCACTCCCAGGTCTGCAGTCTGGGGTGTGTGAATCAAGCCTCTCTGCGCATCTTCCTCCCAGCTCCCCATTAGTCGCAGAAATGGAGCCGGCTGGGAGAATGGTGCTTCTGGCTTTTGATGGCTGCGTTCCACTAATTGCACTTAATTTTCCTGTGCTGCGCCCAGCAGGAGCCCACTGAGAGCTCGCTGGGCATTCTGCAAAGCTGGCTGGCCCAGGCCACTCAAGACCTGAGCTTGCCTCTGAGTAGGAGATTGGGAGAAGGGAAGGAGGCAGCAGGTGCTGCAGTGGGGGAGGGGGGCATTGTATGAGGTGCTTTCCAGGGGCAGTCTCTACTTCCTCCCTCCCTGCCCACCCAAGCGGTGGCTCTGCATCTGCCTGACTACCTGAGCCTGCAGTGCCGAGGTCTCTCTGTACCATAGTTCCTGTGCTTGACAAAGCCAGGGTGGCCACTCAGCCCAGGCCTGTGACTGGCTTAGGGCTTGTTAGTTCTCTGGACTGACCCCTCTGAGGGATTTAGTTTGTCTGTCTTCTCAGCCACCCACATAGCAGCTGGGGCTACATGTTCAATGAATCACCCTTCCCAATATTCCTAAGATGGGATGTATCACCCATGGGTCATCAATCGCTCTCTCTTGCCCCTTGCAAGCCCCAGTGAATTTGTGCTTGGTCACATGACTTGCTTTGGTCAATATAATAGAGAAAGCCTAGCTTAAAAATTGCAGCTCTGGGCTAGAGAGATGGCTCGGAGGTTAAGAGCACCGACTGCTCTTCCAGAGGTCCTGAGTTCAATTCCCAGCACCCACATGGTGGTTCACAACCATCTGTAATGAGATCTGGCGCCTCTTCTGTATACATAATAAATAAATAAATCTTTAAAAAAGATTGCAGCTCTTTCCTCTGAAAGCTGTTGGTCATTGAAGGAGTTAGATGAGTGGGTGGGTGGGAGGGGAGATGAGTAGGCTGGCAGGTGAGTGGGTGAGGTTTAAGGGAGACAGCCATGGCTACAGGCTGAGGCGAGAAGGGAGTGGCCAGCTACAGCCTTTGGTATCTTTGACAGTGAATGGGTCACAACGCTACCTCCTTGAAAGGGTTAGGTATATGATTTCTACCCTGCAACTATCCTGCCCCGAACAACTGGACCCAAGCTTTCTGCCCTGCCCAGTTTCTCCACGCTCTGTGGTGCTGTGCTTTCCATGGAGACCATTCTCAGCTTTCACTGATGTCTTAGGGCTTGGGGCAGAGAAGGAGTACCAGTGAGTTAGCCTGGATGCTGCAACTGTCTTGGAATCCGGACTTTCACACTGTAAGTCTGGATATGACTGTTCCAAAAACTGGACCTCCCTCTGCGCCCACTCCTCTATCGCCCCATTTTTGCTAGTAGGTATGAGAATGACCTCCCCCAGAAGCAAAGACTGAAACTGCCATTGTAAAAAGTGTCTCAAAGATCTTTGAGCCGTGGTTGGTAACGAGTTGAGTTACCAAGGCAGAAGGCCTGGAATCAAACTCAACTTTGTGACTTATTTCTTGGGGGGTGGGTGACTTTAGAAAAGTCAGCTCATGGGGGTGGGTTGCTTTCCTGACACAGGACACAAGAACCTCAGGGCAAAGCTGTGGAGAAGAGGAGTGATGTTTGGCAAAGAGCCTGCCCAGGAGTTTGGAATTTCTCCCTTGGAGATAATCCCCCAGGAAAAGTGAGATCATGTGAACACGGTGCAGCTTGGGATTCATCTGCAGCTGTTGATAGCCAGCTTGTGGTCACAGGCCACTGATTAATGTCTGATAGGCCCTGCAAAGCCTGGCTCCCAGTGACTCCCAGTGACTCTGCAAGACTGCTCTATAGTCCTGTTGCCGCTCGGGCCAGCATGCTGTATGTCTGGAGGATGCTGCTTGGCTTCTCTGGAGTGGCTTTCAGTAAACGGTGCCTGGACAGGTCCTGCAGGTCCATGTAGAGGGCAAACTTGAGCGGCAGCATCTGGAGTTCATGAGGGAATTAACAATAGTGTGGCCAGGATCCCACCTGCCACACACAGCAGAGCTCTCTCTGACAGGGATTTCAGGAAAACAATGGGGTTTTTTTGCTTTTTGCTTTTGTTTTCCCCAAATGAAGGATAAGGAGCTGGGATCACTTGCAGGATTTATTAAACACAGGTGCCACATGCCCAGGTTCTTCAGTGGAGCACGTGAATTTCACAAGGAGCAACTGAGGAGCACATCCTGGAGGAGCACTCCTGCAGAGCTTTGCCTTGCAGATCCACTTGCTGCTTTGCCGGGGCTGCTACAAAGTTGCACACAAGAAGCTACTGCGGTGAGAGCTCATGCCATGGTTTCTTTTTGTTGTCAGAATTTTCTCATTTAAATAAAAAGAAGCTAGTGTCTTGAAAGCGAACACGTCATCCCCACATCTGTGAAACTGCATGGGAAGAGGCTGATGAAGTCCAGCAAGCAGCTGGGCTCTTTCGTTCTGATGATGGTGACCCAGGGTGCCAACGTAACAGCTCTTCGCATAGGTAAAGTGCCAATGCCTGCTCTGCAGGCCCCTGAGGTTTGTTGAGCTAGCTGTTCAGTGACATGCCTGTCACGTGCCTGCACTAGGCAGCTCAATTCACACAAGCAAGCACTTCAGCTGTTACCAGGCAGAGAGAGAGAGTAAACAAACTGCCTCGTGCTGTTTCTGCTGCTTGTCAGCTCCCCACGTGAGTGGAAGAGAGGACGCTCTTTCTTGCTTTGTGCCATGAGAAGCCACGGTGGGGAAGACAGCTTTCTCTTCCAGCCTTTGCTATATCAGGTTCAGCAGGTGACGCAGTGAACAACGCACACCACAGTGAACAGCCTTCTCCTGCCCAGAGTGTGGCATTGTGGGGAACCCCAGGACACCCCATTACACTGCCACCACACAGGAGGACGTAGGCATCTTCCACTTGGATGGGGAAAGATGGAGAATGTTAAAAAATAAAATTCAGGTAGACAGAGCAATCTTCCCTGCATCCGCCCAGGATGGAAAACACTGATGGCATGTCCATATTGAAATGTCACAGCTCCCTTCAGTGGGGCACATTTAGATCAGCTGGCAGGCAGCAGGAGCAGCATGGCTGAAGCTGTCATTTCTCAGAGCAAAATTTTTCCATACACCAATTTCATCTGTATACTAATCCCATCTCACTGTGAGTCAATCAGGGGAACAATTCTTCCCATTTTATGGATGGGTAAACCAAGAGTCAGAGAAGTACAGTAAGTTTCTGAGGTCACACAACTATGCCAATTGACTTCATGTCCATTCTTATGCACTACACAGTGACCCCCCCCCCCAGCAGATCTATACCAACCATCTCCTATCTCCTTTTATTTGTGAGAGGAATAAACTTCTATGAGCCCCAAAATGACTTTGTCAAGGGAGGGGAGGTTTGACTATGCACAGCTAAACGTTATCCACTCGAGTCCCTGAACCACAGAAAGGGATCTGATCCACAAATAGGAACCCTCTGCCAAGACATGCCTGACTTCTTGATTTAGTGTGACTGGAGGCCTGAGACAGGAGGAGCGGAAGGCTCCACAGGCGAGACTGAACCAAGGGATGTGCAACCTCGGAAGCCTCAGGTGGCCCAGCAATTAACACTGCCCGGAGCACAAACCCTGTGGACGCACCTGGATACATAGAGAGGTTCCATCACTGGCCAAGGCAGCCGTGGTGGTTTGAGGACACAGTGACCCCAGCAGTTCTTCAGCCTGGAGGTGAGATGTCCCTTCAGAGGGACCCATGAAACTTCCCCAAGTGTATCATTCTTCACTACTTCTCCCCAGCTCCTGTCAGTCTTGTCTCTGTCCTTATGTCTTGCTGTGGGTCTCATATGGTTTGTACCCCCAGAAAACTCATGCTGGGCTTTAATGCCTCAGTGGGTCAAGGCGAGGAGGTAGGACTAGGGGAGGTACCACCTGCAGAAGGGATCAATGTCCACCTCATGGGAGTGGGTTAGGTCCAAGACTGGACTAGCAACCAATGAGACCCTGGAGACCTAGCCCCCTCCCCAAGACGCTTGGCCTTCTCAGCTTCTCTCACTTCTCCTATTGTGTGACCTCTGACACATAGGCCCCATCATAGGTCGCCATCCACCATGTTGCAGCAGCCAGAGCCACACAGTATGATATTTCTGGGTGATATTTCTGGTTACCAGACCATGAGCCAAGTAACCTTCTTTTTTCTTTTCTTTTTTTTAAGTGCATCACCCCGTATCCGGTATTTTGTCATAGCAACACACAGGAGACGAAGACATTTCATTCATTATGGCATACACCTTGGGGGAAAAGCACCCAGAAAGTATCCAGATGAAACAGCTGGTCCCACATCATAGGCCATTGCCACGGAAGGTCAACAAAACAGCTTGGGAGTGTGTGTTATAGTGGAGAGAGCTCTAGTCTGGGCCAAGAGACCAGGGTTGTCCTAGCTCTGCCATTTGTCAATAGTGTGTGATGCTGAATGTGGCCTGAGCCTGACACAGCCCCACTGAACAGCCTGGTCTCTACATTCACACCTACCCTCTCACCATTACGTCTTCCTCATAACCTTCCTCATGAACCACGGCCCGAGAGGTACCAGGTCCTGATCCAGAGTCACCTATCAGAACACTAAGTGGCAAGGATTTTTCAGATGGGATTGAGATGAGAGATTATTCTAGATTATTTAGATGAGCCCCAAAGATAAGAAGAAGGGTCCTTGTGAGAGCGAGGCAAAAGGAGACTGGGATAGAGGGGAGGCACCATGACCACAGAAGCAGGTACCATTACTGCGGATGGCCACAAGTTGAGGGATGCTGGCAGACACCAGACACTGGAGGAAGCCAGGATCCAACTCTCCTGGCTCAAGACGAAGTGCAAATCTGCAGATGTTGTGACTCCAGTTCTATGACACCAACGAGAGCTTCCAGCTGCTGAGACAGCTGGACAAACTGTTGTTTCAGATACATTTGCTTTGTGATAACTGGTTCTAATCATAAGAAGAGATGAATACAGTCGTAAGCATTCTCCTTTCTAAGAGCCTCCGCAAGCTGAGACAATGGTCCCAAAGGTTCTTTGGGGATTGGTGGGGGACACCTTTGCTGATGGTGCATAGCTAGAAGCCTTCACATTAGGGACCTCTGTCCTCTCCCCTCATGGAGGTCCTCATTTCACCTCCAAACACCCTCTCTCTGACCATGTGGATCCCCGGCACATTCCTCCATGGTCAGCTTAAGCTGAACAGTCTACTCAGCAAACAAAAGAGGGACCCTGGGTTGGAGCCAATCAGAGGCTGAGCTTGGCTGTTACACCAGAAGAGTCTCTTTTCCATGAGTGAAATGAACTCTGGCTTCATCTCTAGACCCTGCTGTAAGATGGAGATCCAGGACAGGGTGGGCTACCGACCATCCCTAGTTGGCCAGTTGCCCACTCCATAAATGATCATAGTAGATGCATTACTGAGATGAACAAGCTCACGCTGACTAAATGGGAGAAACCCATTTGCTCCTCATGGCTACCCTATGACATGGGAACTGTAGACACACTCCCATTCTGCCATGAGAAAGTTGCACCACAACAGCTGATATTAAGAGGAGCAGGCATGTCTGATGAGTGGATTCTTCCCTGGACAGAGCCCAATTCCCATTGTCATTGGGGGTCATGGAGATGTGACAGACAGAGGATCCTTGGAGACTTTAAAGGGGGATTTGGTCATACTGGGCATTCTAGGGAGCCCAGGTGGCGCCTTCAGGAGCCTTGGCAAGAGGATCTTGAGGTGTGTCCTGGGGAGGGAGATTGTAAAAGCAGCTGGGAAGATAGGAATCTGAGCCCAGGCTATGGCAGCATATGGCTGACATGGGCACCTGGCCCAGTCCTGGTACTGTGTGGAGAGAAGGAGCAGTTTCTTGGACAGTCCTGCTTCAGTGGAGGGAAGTGGGGGGTCACAGGAAGTAGAAACAGCTGACGCGGCAGCATTCGTGGCTGAGTGCTGCAAAGAAGTGGGCAGATGAGTCCAGGAGGCTGGGGCTGCAGCAGCAAATGTGGCCTCACTGTTGGCTGGCAAGAAGACTATTCATTTCACTAAGTGCTGTTAGGAGGACTAAGTGAGGCCATGTGTGTGTACGAGACATGGCAAATGGCCCACCAAACCCACTTTTCTCTCTGAGTCCAGTCTGTAGCTCCAGAACAAGAGGGAAATTGAAATGGCCAAGTTCTGGGTCATGGAAGTTCAAGCTCCTCCCAGTCTCCTGTTCTCTAGCCAAACTGATTGGTTGACTAACGCTGTCAATCATTTCATTATCAAGAGATCACTACCTGGTGATGTAAACCAAGAACAAAGAGCTAGGCTTCACGTCACCTACAGTGGCCATGAAAACACAAGCATGATTGCTATGGAGGGCACTCATGCTCTCCTAGTAGAAATGCAAGATAGTACAGCTATTGTGGAAAACAGTCCAGCCTCTTCATTCCGTTAGACATAGGATTGCCATATGGCCAGCAATTCCATTTCCAGGTTTTTACCTAAAGAACTGGAGATATGCTAAACAAAAACATGAGTATGAATGTTTATAGCAGCATTATCATCAAAATCATCAAAATCAAAACAATTCAAATGCCCATCAATTGATAAATTTGAGACATGTGGTATGCCCACACAGTGGGGTATTATTCATTAAAAAATGAATGATGTACTAGTACAGGCCACACAATAGATGAACCTTGAACACATTATGGTATAAGCAAAAAGAACTGAGCACAGAAGGTCCATGACATGTGTGATTCCATGTAGATAAACTGTCAAGAGCAGACAAATTCATAAAGACAGAAAGCAGAGGCCAGGGAAGGAAGGGGGAGAATCACTGCTTTCTGGGAACAGGGCTTCTATTCAAGGTGATGAAGTCCTGGAAACGGGTCATGGTAACAGTTAGAGGACACTGGGTGCCATCAATGTCACTGAAGTTGACATTTAAAATACATGTGTACTTTGGTTTACAGTAGGACGACAGCTCAATAAACCATTGCAAATGGAAAAATCACAGGTTAAAAATACATTCAATACACCAGACTTACCAAGTATCCTTGCTTAGCCCAGCCTTCCCAAACCTACCCAGAACTCTTACACTGGCCTGAAGTGATACAAAAACATCCAGCATAAGACCTACCTCCTCTCCAAGTGGCGAAGACCTTGTGAGATGCAGACATGCTGTTTCAAAGCATGTCCAAAGCGGAGTGACTGGGGAGTTATGCTTTCACATATCATAGTCAAAGGCAGAAGCTAAACTACCATAAATCAGGGACCCTCTGTCTGAAATGAGCTCACTTTGTCAGGTGTATTTTATCACAATAAAAAAATGAAGATACACTGGGTGTGGCAGATTCTGCTTTTTTCTCTCACATAAATTGCAACTGGGAAATGTGATGAAATGAAGCGGGGTGAGGGGCTGAAAGGCCCTGAAGGAGGGTGGACCCAGACACCTCTTGTGCCAGCTGCCATCTGAGGATGCAGGGGCTTGGGTAAGCAGAGGCCAGAGCTGGAGAAGAGGCAGAGAAGAGAGGGTGAGCTATGGGCTGAAGGCTGGAGGTGTGGCACACTCTCATGCCCATTTGACTACCGTAGAGCTGAGTGACGGACGGGTCCATCTAATGCTGCCCACCGACAGCTTCCAATGCAAGCCAGGTCTTCTGTGACGCCCGAGCCTTTCCTCCCAGCACAGTGCTGCCCCCATTCTGCCCTGGTGGCTTCTTGAGCTGGAGAGGGGGAGAAGGAGACTCGGTGGCTAGGAGGAGCAAACGTGATCAGGAGGGAGGGGCTGCAGGTAGACAAGGAACCAGCATCTTTTCTTAAGAGTTGCTTGCCAAGGACTTCTTCACCACCGTGCTGGCTCTAAGACCAGACAGAGATCCTTTCCTGGGGCTGAACCTGTGTTGTGTGCAATTCCCCGTCATTCTGGCTAGGCGGGGCTGTGGAGCCAATTCCCACAGGTGGGCAGCTGGGCAGTATGTGTGTCTGGGAAGGTGGTGCTAAGCACCCCAGCATGGAATTCCTGAAATTCCATCAACCCTAAGGTACCAGGAAGTGTGTGTGTGTGTGTGTGTGTGTGTGTGTGTGTGTGTGTGTGTGTCTGTGGTGCCTATCTTTCTGTGGCTTCCTTCATCTCCCTAAGGTACTAACGCTCACCCCTTGGCCTTCGAGGGGACGAAATGGCCCCAATGGCTCACCATCATGCGATGCTTTGCCATTCACAGCTGCTCCCTGTTTTCTCCCTACAAGTGTTAGACGCAGCGCAGCGCAGACAAAGGCTGCTCTGGACCTGGATCTTCATTGTTCCGCTTGGCCCCCCTGCTGCAGGCGCCCTTTCTCTTCTATTGCTCCAGATCTCCTCCACGGACATCCCACTCCAGCCTGAGCATTGCCACCCAATGGCATTAGCTCAGGCCATGATGGCTCCAGGGCACTCTGAGTCCATGTTCACTAAATGACACGAATCAGCCTATCCCACAAGCTCCATCTCAATGGGTTTCTATCACTGACAGGAATTTCTCTAGATTGATTGAACTTGCCCTTCCCACCTCCCCATCTTAGCAGATGGTGCCCGCTGTCCGTCACAGCAGACCACCTGTGCCATTGGCTGCCCTCCTTCCAGCACATCACTGTGTCCAGATGGATGTGACTCTCCATCTCGTTTCCAGCCCCGCCATCTCTTCCTTTAGTAGTTTCCAGCTGACTTCCTGTTCCCCATCTCTTCCCATCTCCCCTCCAACAGTACAGTGTTTCCTCATTTGGTCTTGTTGGTCAATACCTTGCATGGCTATGTCCCTGAGCCCCGTGTCTGCTTGTTGGGCATTCAGGGCCAGGGTGAGTGGACTGGGCTGGGGTTCCACTTATGCCACAGTGCCAGCTGGGACTGTTCCCAACCACCTTTGCTTAGTTGCCCCTCTCCTGATACCTTCCTCCTTCTTCTGTCTGGCTACCTGTCACCTGCATGACCTCTGCCCTTACTCTGTCCCTGTGAGTTTGGTGTGTCCCGAGTTGATACCTGTTTCATTTATCACTGTGTCCCTGCTCCGACCACAGGCCTTGTTCCATAGTAGGGGCTCCATGTGCAACCAGTTGATAAATGAAAGGAAACCATCACTGAGCCTGAACTCAAAGCCCCCGACTCCCAGGTAAAGCAAGTAAGAGCTGTTCCTTCAGCAGCCCTTGCCACCAGAGGCATGATGTGGCCCATAGGGGCTCCTTTTTGCACCATTTCTGCTCAGCAGAACCTCCAGTGACACGTTGAATTCCTGTAAATTACTTCCCTGCTATGACTTGTAAGCCACGTTGCCAAGCAACAAGAAGGGATTTGGTCCTTATCAAAGGGCCTCATCTACACGTGATATGCTGGAAGAGTGTCCTAGAACAGGTCAGGCATAGGAGGAACCCAACTTCTTTAGCCTCACCACCTCTTCTACCAGCTTCAGTCTGGGGCTGACTCCTGGCCCTGAGAAGAGCTGACTGCCTGAGTACTGGATATGTCCAGTACTTGGCCCTCAGATGTCATTGGACTGGCTCACTCCAGGACTGAGGGAACATAAGCTCAATGGTCCCAGGACCTAATGTAGCACCTCAGGGTCACTGGCTTTGGGATAAGAAAGGCTAGAACTCACACTCCAGAATAAGCGCCCAGCTCCATGCCTAGGGCGAGCCCTTTTCCTTGGTGGGTTGGCTTCTCTGGTCACGGTAGTACTAGGACCCATTAGCTGGTTGTGAGGGGTTAAGATGAATAAAGGCAGCAAGGACTCTGTGGTGAGGCCCCTGGGAGCAGTGTAGATGTGGCCATTGTCACTGAGCACTCCAGGTATGATGCCACCCTGGGTTTAGGGACAACTTGGCCTTGGTTGTCAGGCTTACTCTCAGCAATGAGTCGAGTCACAAGAAGGAAATAAAGAAACCTAAGTTGTTGCTGTGGCCCTTTGGAAGCATCTTGTCACCCATTCTATTCACAGCCTGCAGAGCAGATGGGTGGATGCTCAACTTAAAAGCTCCCTTCCAACATCAAACCTCCAAACTGCCGTTTACTGGGCATCTGCTACATCTGGGAACCCATCCATCCTGCTCCTCTCTGACACCCTGGGGTGTGCCTGTACTCTATGACCCAGAGGCTGTGGGAGTGGATACTGTCTCCTGGTGCAGAGGGACAGTGGAGGAGGCCTGCTGCTGTGGGCCTGGGTCAAGGCCTAGGCATTTTGGTCCTCTCCTTCAGTATAGCTAACTGACTGAAGAAAGCAAAACAAGGTAGGTCTTCAGCTCACATAACTGCATAAACCAAAGGCACCAGCAGAGAATCTGCATGTGGTGATGATGGGGCTTCTGGGCTCCTGAGGGCTCTGAGACACACACAGGCAGCCTCCTGCCTCCTGCAAGAGGTCAGATGGCCCTGGTGATCACCCCGTATGGGCCTCAGCTCTGTTCTCTAGGTACCACCCGAGGCTTGATGGCAGCTGCCATCTTTTCCTGCCTGCTCCATTGCCCTCTGCCAGGGACAAGTCCTAGGTCTGACTCCAGATAGGGTGCTCCTCTGCCCATGCTCACTGGTGTCACTGATGCCTTCTTTCTGAGGCATCATGACTTTGTTCCAGGGCAAAGGTCATATCCCAGTGGCCTTGTCAATGCCGGGGAGCTTCCTGAGCAGAGGCCAGGTCCCCATCTCTGTTTAAGAGAACAATTTAGAAAGAAGGAGGAGGGAATGTGTTCACCACTCTACTTTCTTCACTGTTCAAGGATTTATTGTTTCTGCCCGATCGGCCCCCAGATTTCGTTCCCCCTCCTTCCATCTCGTTTGCCTTTTTAATATAGCCAGCATCCTACCGGGTGTGAAAACTGAAAGAAGGCCAGAGCAGACCAACTGCCCTGTCTGAAGACAGGGCCTGAGAGTGGTGGTGGCCCTGACTGAGAGCGGCTTTTTGTGGCTATTTCAGGCTGGCTTCCAGACAAGCTCCCCCTCGGCCTCCCTCCCGACTCTGTCTCTGGGGAGGCCTGGCAGCTGACCGTGGTTCTGATCCAGCGCACCCATAATTACTTCCAAATGTTATTTTCATGAAGCCATATTCTCCTCCACACGGCCGTGACTTCCAGCCGTTGCTGCCATGTGCCCCATTAGCTCAGGATCGAAAGCTGGTGTGTGTGGAAGACAGGGCAGCCAGAGTAGAGCCTGGGTATGTGGACAGGCTCGTCTGCAGAGTGCAGGGGCAGGGCTTTTACACACCACCTACGGCGTGTCTGGAACTGATCATCTTTGTGCCCTCTAAAATCTTTGTAACCTTTTAAAATTTATCTTTGATTGACAGGTAAAGCTTGCATGTATTATGGCAACCATGACGTTGCTTGGATGTGTGTATACTGTCCGATGGCTGAGCCAGTTTGGCTAATGTGCACTTACTCACCGTTTGCACTCTGTGTGGTGAGGTTAATGAAAGTCTATTCTCAGCAACTTCCACAAATCTTTGTTATCTTTAAAATAGTATAAGGCAAATATACACATAGGACAAGAAAGTAGATAGGAGGACTCTGTGCAGAAAGAAGGCCAAAGGGAGGGGGCAGGAAGGAAGGAGATCAAGAGAAGCCAGTGGGGGAGGGGGAGACAAATATGGAATGTTTACTGTTATATGTAGAATCTATCAACCACCCATCTATCCATTATCATCTACCTGTCTGTCTGTCTATCTATCTATCTATCTATCTATCTATCTATCTATCTATCTATCTATCCATTATCATCTATTCATCTATCTGTCTATCTATCTATCTATCTATCTATCTATCTATCATCTATCTATCTATCTTGCATGAGAGAAAGAGGGCTATTTGTGGGGAGGGAGAGGACCAGTAGGGGAGGGAGAGGGGTAAGAGAGGGTAAGGGAGGGGAATAAATACAAGCAATACACAATGATATGCATATATCAAAAATTCCTAATAAAGATAATAAAATCCATTTTTTGCATGCTAACTGAAAATAAGAACATAGCCAATCTGTCTTCTAGATAAAGGATTGCGCTGAGAGACCGAATGGCGTGTGTAAGGCCACACAGCTGGTGCACGGAGAGCTGGGATTGAAACAGTCTAAGCAAGAGCCTGATTTTGAGGAATCCTGTGTCCAGCATTGACTGGCTGCCTGCTGCATCCTGGGCCACTTGTCAGCTCAGAGTTTCTCTCTCACTAAACCATCAGTGGCCTCGGGAAGCGTGCTGTTTAATATGGGATGGAGCGTGTGGAAGGGAGGAGAGTTCTGAGCAGCAGAATGACTTCCCCGGCTCTCACAGCTAACCTATGGCTGGGTGAGACCTGAAGCCAGGCCCTTGGAGATCCAAGGCTTAGGCTCTACCCACTTTCTGACCCTCTCCTGTAAATAATATGCATCTGTTGAATGCCGGGCACCAAGCTCGGCCCTTGACTGACTGCAGTGACTGTGACATGTGAACAATGACGGTGTGGCGGAGGTCTGGTGCACTGTGGTGGCCTCACCTGTCTGTCCAGGTGGTGGGAGCGTGGTGTGCAGTGGGTGATTGGCTAACTCAGTCTATCGGGTTGGGGGCGCCAAAGGGTTCCCAAGAGTAGGGGAAATTTCAGCTGGATCTTAAAGGATTTGGGTTGGGAAAACTTAACACATCAACTAACCAAACTTGCCCCCAAAATCTAAAAAGGGAAGGGAGAAGGAACAATATCTGTTTAGGCCCTGGAACAAAACACAGCATGCATAGCATTCAAGGAAGCACAAGTTATTCTTCATAGGATTTGCCCTACATTTCTGATGGTGAGCAATGTAAGGTGTGGGTAGAGAGGCCTCATCCAGGACCAAGGTAAGTAAAGTCTGGGGTCAAGAACTAATTATCCCAAGCTCAAGTCCCAGTTCTAACACTATCTAGTGGTGTGTCCCTGAGCAAGCTAACTGGCCTCTCTAGACCTCAGTCTCCTCATCTACGGTGGTGACAATGACAGAATTACTTTACAGTGTGGTTTTATAAGGATGGCATGAGCTGGACCCTGTAGCATGCCTGGCACATAATACACTTCCAACAAATGTTAGCGCAGGACTCCTGAGGGCCCAGAGAACCAAGCTACAGAGCTTCCATTTTTCTCCTGGACAGAATGGGCCAGGGAAGGAGTAGATGGCTCCTGAGACAGGCATGTGCTGATGCGTGTTCACATGGTAAGTCCGTGTCTGGTTAAATCCTCCATGTTCTCATTTCAGGTCAGGCTGGAGAGGATGTCCATGGAGAACTCAGCTGCTCAGCCTCCTTGGTCCTCCACCTTCTCCTGTGCCCATTCACAGGGACTTCCCAACGCCCTCATCTCCTAACACCACCAGCATAGCATCTGCTGGAGGGGGCACCCCCGAGCTGCCCCCGGCCTTCTCTTTCACCTATGACCAGAAAGGCTCTGCTTGGTTGCCTTCAATGATGGGAGGTTTGTCACTTAAGGCAAAAACTTTGGCAGTGGTAAACCAGTCGCCTTGATGGAGATGTAGAAAACACAAACCAACATCCCCATGACAATGCAGGGGTTCCTGGGGAGGAGGGGTCTGCTTAGTATCTGGGCCAAAGCTAGTATAGAGATAGATGCAAAATCTTTTAGTGAATACAATCATTAGCATTCATTGAGCACTTGCTGTATGCCTGGTTCTTGTGCGAGTTCATTTCCACTGTTCTACTCACAAATGTTTAGCAAATATCCACAACAGAAATGTGGTAGGGAAAGGAGAGGACCCAGTCCTGTCCAGCTCCAGCTCACGGGTCCTTTCCACCTCTGGCGGTGGTTCACATCTGTTGGCAGCCTGGGCATCCCTGGGGATCTGCAGACGGCCTATACATGACCGATACTTCAGCTTCCTGCTCTCTGCTAGTCTCCCTGCCTTTGCCTCCAATGCGCACAGGGAGGGGAACAGAGGGAGCACTCGGGTAGTGAGGGGAACAGAGGGAGCACTCCTCAGGTAGTGCTCCTGGGGGTCTTGCCCTCCCTTCTCCAGTTTCAGCCTCAGCACCTGCAGAGCGACTCTGCTCAGTGGCCCTCTATTCTGCAGACAGCCCTTAGGAAATGAGGGGCTCCTGGGGCATCTCGGCGCTCTTAGCTGAACAAGAGCAGCGTCTCCACTTCTGCAACCAGCTCCTCTTGAGTCTTCTCTGCAGGTGTCTTTGATCGTGGGTGGTACTTGAGACAGAATCAGGTGGTGACCCCAGCCTGGCTCTGAGTATGTACCAGATTTGTGAAACTGGTCTGTAGAACGCTAGGCACACACGATTGCCAGTGCTGAAATGACATCCCAAGTCCCCAAGTCTGGAGCGGGTGCTTCCACATTTCTTACTCTTTTGATCTTCATACAGTCCCGTGAGAGAGGCCATATAGGCAGGTGCTCTTGTTCCCATTTTACAGATTAGAAGAATAGGGGCTTGGGAAAGGCGATGTGACTTGCCTATATGGGCTGCAGTGAAAGCTTACAGCCAGGCCTTCCCATCTCATGGCCTTTGCATCTCCTATCTGTTCTTTTTTTTTTGGGGGGGGGGGGTTATGGCTTTGAACTCCCAAGGCTAGGTCAATCATCTGGGGTCATATGGCTAGAAAGTGTTAGGGAGAGAATCTGAACTCAGAGACCGTGGGCAGGCACCTGGGCCGGACAGATGTTCATCAACTGTAGCATGCGGTGACCCACAACAGCACATCCTCTCCTCAGCCTCCTGCTGCTCTGGATTCCCTCCTGTTAGTGCCAGGCACTGTACTGGGCAGGGGAGGGCTGCAGCTCCGTCCCCCTCTCAGCTTTCCCAAGCCGCCTCAGAAGCAGGTGGCTCCCCCTCATCTCCCATGCAGAGGGCGTCGCGCTGGCAGAAGGCAGATGAATGAGCTCGTCAGCCAGAGAAGATTCTGTTGCTAAAATACACGGTCTGATTAGGAGTGATTGAAGGGCTGGAGAGAGGGAGACTGTAGTTGGCTGTGATTTGTTCCGATCTGAAGTACTTCTAAACAAGTCACCGGGAGGCAGGAGTGGGCGCGAGTGCATCAGTGCGGGCCGGAGTCGATGACAGATTTCTGTGGATGCCGGGCCATTCCAGGCGATTCTGGACAGAGTTTTCAAATAGTTTTTTGAAATCGGATTCAGCGTGCTTATCTTGTTTCTTTACCACTTGGCACAAGAGCTTCTGTATCCCACGCCCCACCCCCCACTCCCTTTTATTCCTCTTCTCTTTCTTTCTTTTTTCCCCTCTCGCCAGCCAGCGTTAGGAGTGAGCTGCAAACGAAGTGGAGGTGCCTTGGGAAGCGGAAAACCAGCCTGGTGTGGAATAATGATGTTATCTGTGGCCTGAGCCCTTGCCTCCTGTGTCTCTCTGACAGGAAGAGTGTGCTACGGGGATTTCATCCTGTCAGGAGTGAAGGCAGTAATTGGGGCCAGTGATTCATGGCCCATTTATGGGCTCATGAATACATTTATCTTCCAGATTGTTCTCATTTCAAAAATCCATGATTGTCTTTCCTGCGAGGGGGAGTGGAGGGGTGGGCTGGTGTCAGGGGGAAGACTTTTTGCAGACAAAGATGAAGGGGGCTCACTTGGGGAGCACTGCTTAGCAGTGTTTCAATTAGACAGTGTGCAGGATGACTGGCTCCACCCACAGTAGGGACAGCTCCGCCCTCACCAGGAGGCCTGCCAGAGCATCCCTGTCCCTATTGTCACGCTGCCTCGGTTTGAGTCAGGATTGTTACTGCTGCAAAGGACTGTCCTGCACCTGGCCTTTAAACAGGACTAAACAAGTCATACTTGGGGATCCAAATCCAAATCAGGCCTCAGACTGATCCCCAACAGAGGCGGGATGGACCGGTGCTTAGGAGCTTTGATGCTGGTGTTGGCTCAGCCTGGTTCAAACCCTGGCTTTTTCTTTCACAGGCGTTATGAGCCTGAACACGCTCCTTAAAATCTCCAGGCCTCGGTTTCCCCACGAAACTTGTGTTGTAGCTGAGGGAAATGGATACATATTCAACACCGGAACACAACAAGTGTTTGGCAGTGTGTGAGTCACCTTTCTCCCTCAGCCCTTGGTCCAGGGGGCAGCTGTGAGCTTTGGCAGGGCCTCCTCCCTGCAGTCAGTGTTGGGCTTAGGCAGAGCACAGCAAGTTGGTGTTTGCGGAGATGTGTGCCGGCATTCAGGTGGATGGATGAGCATTCCAGTCCTGAAGTGGGTCAGAGGGAATTCTCATCTTCTAGAACAAGTTGTGTGGGTTATGGGCTCTTTTTCACTCACAAAAGAACAAAAGAAACCTTTGCATGTTGCTTCCCTTTCCTGTGTACAGAGCCCTGGGACCCCAGGAGCAACCTTGTGGGTCAGTTCATTCCATGAGGAAAGGAGCCTGGAGTAACTTGGCCTTTACTCTGCAGGCAGCCCAGGTGCTCAGGTGGGCTCTGAATGAGCTTGACTGAAGCTGACCACTGCACCATCCCCTTCTGCTCATTCTCAGGAGCATATCTCCTTTTAGGTCAGGGGACAGCCCCACATGTCAGATAGATTGTCTAATTCCACAGTACAAGCTTGAAAAATGTAAAGGGGCCACCAACAGAGCTATTGTGGAGAGCTTGGTCATTTTGGAATGAAAAATCTGGTTCAAACCCAGCGATTTGTTAGCAATTGGCAACAATTATCTTCTATCTGTAAGTCTCATCTTACCCTTCTGAAAAATGGGATGCAGTTGTTGCAATGACTAAGTGGCTAATCCTGCTGGGTCACAGCCCCTGGTTCCCTCTGCCCACTTTTAAAACACGCACACTCCGGCCTATCACAGACCACGTGATCTGGGGGGGAGGGACCATCCTGTGTACTCCACTTCTAAACCTCCCTCTTCTGACCGAAGTTCTTCCCTCCATCCTCACTACCACTCTGGCTCCCCAGTCCTCCAATCCCAAGTCCAGCTGAGCCCACCACCTGTCGCTGTCATGAACACCTGGCACTCGGGACTTTTTGGAAGAGACAGGTCTAGGCTTCTGTTTGGTTGGACTTTGGAGTCTTTCAAGAGTCCCCTGACTTGTATATGCCTTGGAGGAACAGCTGGGTACTAGGGCTGACTAAGTTAGGCTGACCCAGCTGTGCATGCAGCCAAAAAACCCGTGGTGATATGGTTCCTGGCTGTGCTCTCCACACGCTTCAGGACGCAGCCAATGTGAACAGTAGCTAAGGTTTAGCACATGTAGTCATGGTGACAGTCATTATGTCTGAGGAGCAGGCTGTCTTTGAACCCCGGCTTTCTGACAATGAAGTATTCCTGTTTTTACTGCATGGCTGTTCCCTCTCCTCAGAGTGGATGAGATCAAATGCCAGCTTTTTCTCCTTGACTCAGGGACTGGACTGTGATTCTGTCTGGGGTGCTTAGCACATGGTGGCCAGCTCTGCGCAGCCTGTGTAAACCAAACAGGCGCAGTTTTTCAGGAAGGAGGAAGAAGCAGCAAGAACGAGGGAAGTGAAGCATACGTGGGGCCCCTGCTGCACCCCTCATACCATGCTGGTTACTGGGGGACTCGGGACTCTTAGTTATGTCATCAAAAGGAGTTCATTCTGAGGAGCCCTAGATCCCTAACACATTTGATGGGGAGCCCCTCAAACAATGTTACATGTCTCCTTGCTGGGCAGGAAGTATACTTTGACTCAAGCTCCCCCAAGGGACACCCTGATTCCTGTTATATACCAGACGTCTAGAAAGGCTAGCGGGCTTTTTCAAGCTTAAAACCTAGGCAAGTGTCTATCACTCACCTCTATCCCCAGCCCTCTTTTAGTTTTTATTTTGGTACAGAACTTCATGATGTTCAGGCTGGTCTTGAATTCACTCTACAGCCCAGGCAGACCATGAGACCTTGGGACCATCCTGCCTCTGTGTTCTGTGTACCTGGCACTACAGGCCTGTTCCACACGTCTGGTTCAGGGGCCAGTTTTCTCGGCAGCTCCTGACTCCTTTCTCTTTTCTATAGGGATGTCAGGGAAGGGAAGGCCTTAATCATGCATCTCCAAATTCCTTCCTCCTCCAGAGGCCCACCATTCCATAGTGCGCGCACACACACACACAGCACACACACAGACACAGACACACACACATACACACACACACAGAGACACAGACAGACAGACAAAGACACACACACACATACACACATACACACACACACACAGACACAGACAGACAGACAGACAGACACACACACACACACACACACACACACACACACACACACACACCCTGCCATCTCTCCCTGCTCAGGGAGAAAGTGATTGAGAGCTCAGGGAGGAGGGATACCCCAGCCAGGGATGAAGTCTCACTTAATGAGGGACTGTGGGAGGGTGGAGAACACACCCGATTTATCTCTGTTGCCTAAATACCTCTTAAATTCTCTGTTGAATACTTCTAATTCAGCAGAATGTGAACAATTATAGCAGGAAGCTATTCATAGGTGGAAGGGGGCTGATGGAATTATTTATCAAACTGACATTTTAATTATAGTGAAGAATGAGTTTGTTGTCACCGAGATGGAAGGGTGGTGTTTCCCGGCCTCCACACTCCCCAGGGTAAATTAAAAAGAGTCCCTTCTTCACGATAGGTCCATTAGGTGCTGGAAACACAGGAAGCCAGTGGCAGGTTTTATGGGAAACATTTCTGAGACAGGATGAAGTGAATCCCTGCGAGAGTGTCTGCTTCATGCTTAGAAGTGTGGAATCTCCAGGATATGATGAGTTGGCAGGCAGGAGCCAGATGTCTCTGGCAGGTCCCTTCTCCCCAGCTCACCTGTGGGACAACTCTCCTGCCCACACTCATCTGGCTTGACACTGTTAAGAAGTAAAATAAATGCATGGCAAATTCCACTGTGCAAAAGTGTGTGCGGACCAAATTAAGTCACTTGTAGTGAATGAGCCCGTTTCCTTGACCGCCCTGACCCCAGTTCTCCTTCTCCAAGGCAACCCACATGTTTAGATTCTCCCGAATCGGCCCTGAGATGATTGACACACACACACAGCACATTTGTAGTCTGCACTGGCTTCAGTTTCCTACTTTAGTTCTCACTAGCACATTTTACCTCCCCAGCTAGGAGGGAAGCAAGCAGAAGGCATGAATTATGTTGGAAGCTTCTCTTGTGTTGGCCCATAGCTCGTAGAATGTGGCATTAATAATTCTGCAATGTCGTTTCCTGCCAGACATACGCGGCATGCGCGGTCTGCAGACTCTCACTTCAGATCTCCCACACAACCCAACAAGCCCATTCCTACCCCCATATCATAGAAAAGACAGTCCAGGTGGGCTAACCTGGACCAAGTGTTCCTGGTTACTGATGCCAGGCGCCTTTTGGAGTAGCCTTGACCTTGCCCCCCATGCATTCAAGACTTAATAGAGTCATGTGCCTGCCAGCCACCAGGACATGGTCTCTGCTCTCAGAGCACTTGAATCTATGCATGGAGTAGGACAGGGAGAGGGCAGATAAGTATGCCAGCCTGATAAAGAACAATGACGGTGGAGATGCGCTTAGTATCAAAAGGAGGAAGCCTGGTGCTTACAACAAGCTCTAGCACCTTCTTGGTGCATAGCTTTGGAGAATTCGGAAGTAACTTGTTCACTTTAGGCCCCAGTTTACTTAACTGTGAAATGGAGGAGATGTTTCATCTCACTGGACTGTTCCAGGGTTAGGAATAATACCTATGAAGAAGGCAGGGGTGTTGAACAGCCATTTTTTTTCTGAGAGATATACAAATAGCCAATAAATATCAGAACTCCCAACATCATTAACCATCAGGGAAATGCAAATCATAGCCACAGTGAGATCTGAATGACTTGGCTGCCTTGCCCCTCACCTCATCGTATTAAACAATAGTACAGCATCTCATGGGCACTAACAGAAGATGACACATGCTTCGTGTGAAATCTTGCAAGACTACAAATTGTGCATGCAATCCACAGGGGAATGGGAAGCTCCCCTGAGGGTGGGCTGGGTGGCCCCTGGAGTGGGTTTACTAAATGTGTGTGATGAGCGTAAGAATGCTGGCCCTGAAGAGGGAAAATCTGTCCTACATTAGCTGTGTGAGTGCATCACTCCTCTCTATACCTCATCTGAGAAACGACTATTATGTATCAGGTAAAACATTCTAGTTAGGGCTCAATATCTGGCTGCCTTCTCAGGTCCTTCCTGACTTTTGGTTTTATGGCACCTACTCTTTAATTTTATGATCCTGAAAAGTTTAACTCTTGGCAGGTACAACCCTTGAAGATTGAGGGCACATTGATGGGCAAAGAAACAGGTCCCTGGGGAGCATTGGAGTCCATGAAAAGTCTCAGCTTCGTTGCCAGGCTGGTGTTTTTCATTTTTCTGTCTATGTTTTTCCCAGTCTCTGACGTTTTAAATAATGAGTTTGATGACGGCAAGACTTCTTGTCCCTGTCTCCCCTCCGGATGTCCCTGGAACCTCTAGACAAGGTACCATATGCAGTCAAAGGACAGATGTGTGAACCGGAAGGACTCTGGGAGGAAGCTCTTCCACAGGTTATACGATTGGACTAGCGTAACCGCCCGGCCTTCATGAGAGAGCAGTAGGGGCCAGAGTCGAGGAGCCATGACGGTAGGACAAGGGTAGAGTGAAGGTTCTAGTGATGGAGAAAGGCTTTAAGACTAGGTGGGCATCCTCTAGGAAGTGAAGCATCAAGAGGACATGCTCACATCTTGTCTGCTGCCAGTGCTGTGCCAAGCACTTTACAGCTTTATTCACTCCCTGCAATAATCCTCAAGAAAATGAGGGCTGTGGTCCAGACCTGGAGGGCTGTGGTCCAGACCTGGAGGGCTGTGGTCCAGACCTGGAGGGATGAAGCAGCATCAGTTCATCATGCAGAGAGTGGTGAGTTTAGTACACTCTGGGCTCTAACGTCAACTCGGTTTCTACTTCAGCAAACTGCTGCTCTGTGACTACTGAGACCTGCTAGGGAGTCTGTATTTTTTTTTTTTTACCCATTCTTCTGTTCCTCCTCTTTTCCCACAGCATCAGCATGATTATCATCATCATCATCACCACAGTCATGGCATCCTCCTGCAACATCTAACCATGTTCCATGCAGGCTCAGAGGAGCATCTTTTCTTGAGGTCTTGGCAGATGAGTTTCAGAGGGTGAGCCATGCTGAAGCATGTCACAGAGAAGGGATGAGACTAGCCACCATTTACTAAACACCTTCTATGTACCAGGTATCATGATACATTTACATTCACAGAAATATTCTCAGAACAGTCCTATAGGGTAACTATTATCCCCACTTTATAGATGAGGGTACAAAGACCTACACACATATCTCATCTTGTCCAGCAGTGAGGGGAAAGGCCAATACTAAGGCAGATACACCTGATATGAAAGACTGCAAATCAACCATCCCTATGCTCTCCAGTTTCCAGAAGAGCAGGGTCAAGTCCAGTATTTAAGAGAAGCTATAAAGGATATGTGGAAGTACTGACTCCTTCCAGCTTTGGGAAGGCTGGGATGTAGAGCTCTCTGATGCACAAGTAGACTGAGAGACTGCCATGATGTGGTGTGGGAATGGAACGGCCTATGTGCGCATCTGCCATGTGAATGGGGGGAGAATGACCCCATCTGCCTGGAAGGATACACATGGTGAATGAATTCAGTTCCAATTCCCTTTGCTCACTAATGCTATTGGGAGCTAAGTTCTGGAAGCGACTGGAGGGTACTGATTGCTTCTGTAATGACAGAATCATCTTTGCAGTGGGGCTGAGGCCCAGGCTAGGAGGCTCACAACTGTCTGGTGGGTCTGGTAATGGGCAGAAATGAGGCAGGAAAAGATGGCAAGCAGAGCTGAGCAGCTCCAACCAAGGAGGTGATGGGCTGGGAGGATGGGGGTGTGTCATGGTCTCAGATGTAGTCCTCAGTATGACTCCGCTGAGGACCTGCAAGGATCAGGATGTACCTGAGCACGCCTAGTAGTAGAAGTGTGGTAGAAGGTGCCAAGGGGGAAGTGAACAGGGAGTGTGCAGGAAGCTGTCAGGCTCACACTTGTTTTACCATCGGGCTCAAGGCCCAGTTCATCCTCCAACACTGTTCACCTTGGGTGGACCACTGCCCCTCTCTCCTTGTCTCTCTCTGAAAACCAAGATGATTCAGTTGTTAAAGTGCTTGCCGCACAAGGATGAGGACATGAATTCAGATCCCCAGCCCCCATATGAAAGATGGGTACAGCATCCAGGGAGAGAGACAGGCAGGTCCCTGAGGTTTGCTGGTCGGTGAGCTCCAGGTTCAGTGAGAGAGCCTGTGATAGAGAGAGACACCTGACAATGACCTCTGACCTCTACACACACACACACACACACACACACACACACACACACACAAATGCATGCACATGGGCACACACCTACATTAAACACATTGTATATATACCCATATCACATAACACACACACACACAAATGCACACACACATGTAAACCCACCTAATATGCATGGGCACACACCTCTACAAACACATTGTACACATGCCCATACTACATATTGTGCGCGCGCGCGCGCGCGCGCGCACACACACACACACACACACACACACACACACACACACGAACAAATGAAAAAAGGGTGAGTCAGATGTTCCTAAACATCTGGGAAACAATATGGCTTCTTTAGAATAGGTACATAGTTAAGACAGCAAGAATTGAACTCAGGTTGCTTTTTAGGTGATTTAAAATTCTGGATTTTTAACTTACTGCCTCTGAACCCATCTCCTTCCCTGTTCATGATGAGAACCACTGACATCAACCTTGTAGGGCTCTTATGAGGCTCATGCCAGCCAAGGATGAAGTCAGTGCTGGGCCTTGAGAGCACGGGGCAAATGCAGCCATGGTGGCAATGGCCCTGAAGCCGAGACAGCTCTGCTGTGGGTGTCAGCTCTTCCTGTGGGAATGTCTGTCTCAGCGTGTTACCAGAGGCTGGGGAGCAAAGGAAGGCAGTACCTGGCTTTCCTGTTCTCACTGACTGGAGCTGAAAATAAACCTGAAAGTCAGCTGAACTGGAGGGAGCCTGTGAGGCATGGGAAGAGACCCCTCCTAGCTACTGAGGGCATGGAGCTGCCCCTCTGTGGCTCACTGTCCTGGACACCATGACCTGGGTAGCTCCTCCAGGCCTCACATAGACCCTTCAAACTGATCTTTTCAACTCCTCTGTTCTCTACGCAGGTCCCTGTTAAATGTAGACATCTACCATTACTCCCAGGACTCCTAACCTTTCCTGACTCACAGGCTTCTGGGTGGGTTAGCCATTGTAAGCATTTCTAGGTTCTAGTCCCAGGGTTCCCCATACTCTTTATCTCTGTCCAAGCTGGCCTTCAAGATCCTTGTGAAAGGCCTAAGTAGCCTCTCTCACTTCCTGTTCAAACCCTTCCTCTACACTCTGTGTTAAAGAAACAGTTCATAGTGGAGAGCGGGGACTCACACCCTTAATCCCAACACTTGGGAGGCTGAGGCAGGAGGATCCCTGTGAGTTTGAGGCCAGCTTGGGCTACAGAGTGACACCTTGTCTCTCAAATAAAATAACAGAAATAACAGTTCACCCATTCATTGATTTATCTATTCAGCAAATGACAACCCTCTTTCTAAGAAGCACAGTGTCTCAGAAGTGTGGCATACAACTGAAAACCCATAAACAGATCTCCTTGGTCTAACGCCCATGGTAGACACCACTAATATATCATAACGCTTCTTTTCTCTCCAATTCCAGATTCTCCTCCAAATCCCCCAGAGCCATTCATTCCTCAGGCAGCCTCTCTTCACCCACTGGGTTGGTTCAACCCTAACTGCATCTTTTGGGTAAATGAAGAGTGTGTGTGTGTGTGTGGGGGGGGGGGTTCCAGCATATCACTTGCCAACCATGACCTCAAAGAATATACACATTCATTTTTAGTACCCATGTCCCCAGGTTAAAATAAGGACACTTATCTTTACCATGCAGGGCTGAGGGATTAGTGTTAATGATGGCTGCCAGACAGTATTGGGGGTTTTCTGCTGCTCTCCTTCAGCAGCTCAGCAGCGTTCCCTGCCTCAGGGATGATGCGAGGCAATAGGAAAGCCGGGGAAAGATTTCCAGGTTATTGAGCCTCAACAGCCCCATCTCTGAAGGTCATTTTTTGTCTCGGACAATAGATTTCAAAGCACAGGAGAAGGCAGGCTGCTCTTAGGTCAGATAAATCCCCTCGAAGTCATTCAGTGGACAGGGGGAGAATTTGGATGCTGATGGTCGTGTGTGTGTGTGTGTGTGTGTGTGTGTGTGTGTGTGTGTGTGTGTGTGTGACTAAATACTTTGGAGATAAGTGTGCAAGAAAAGCAGCACAGGCTCCAGAGTTTCTCTGTGCTCACACAGCCTGGGAGAGCAGGGAAGCCCCTGGAGGCAGGTGGGGCGGCTCCAGCCTGTGCACTGCCTCTCCCTCCCCAGCAGGGCAGTGGAGTCCTCTACCCACAGTTAAAACCTCCACATCCACCGTGCAGACTTCTCAGGTCTTCTCACGTCCTAACTTCTCAGGAGTTATGAAGATATGTGAGCTGACAGCTCTCCAAGTCGGTTGTCAGATACTTTTGCTGTTTACTAAATGGTCATGAAAAGCTGTTTTGTACTTTGATGAAGTGGGGCACAGCAGGCCTAGGAGGCAGTGTGCACCCCTGTAACGACAAGAACAAGGACTCGAAGGTGAAGGAGGCTGCCCTCAGCTGCTGGCTTTCCTCCTGGGCCTCCTCTCCTCTGTCAACATCAAAGCTGCTCTTTTTGAGAGCAGGGCTCTGACAACTGGCCACATTCCAACAGTCTAGGGTTGATGACTTGTGCTCCAGAACTGTCTCTTTGGGTAGCTGTTGCTGCTAACCTTCGGGCATCCTGGAAACAGCACCAGCACACAGAGAAAGGGGCAGGCATGATTCACTGAGGGAAGCTAAGCACTAGCTTGCATTGA